>VYZV01027818.1:38046-143863 GCA_013401275.1 Pandion haliaetus | reverse complement strand
GTGGGAGGGACCCCACGGTGGAGCAGGGGACGAGTGAGGAATCTTCCCCCTGAGGAAAGGAGCGGCAGAGACGATGTGTGGCGAGCTGACTCAACCCCCATCCCCTGTTTCCCTGTGCCGCCGGGAGGAGGAGGGAGAGAGAACCGGGAATGGAGCTGAGCCGGGAAGGAGGGAGGGGTGGGGGGAGGTGTTCTGAGGTTTGGTTTCCCTTCCTAGTGTCCTTGTTTTGATTTGATTGGTAGTAAATGAAATGGATTTTGTTTCTTCCCCAAGCTGAGCCTGTCTTTCACCCATGACCATAAGTGGGGAGTGATCCCTCCCAGTCCTTGTCTCGACCCACGAGCCTGCCTTTGGATTTTCTCCTCATCCCAACGTGGCCAGGGGCGGGGGTGGGGAGTGAGCGAGCGGCTGCGTGGTGCTTTGTTACCAGCTGGGATGAAACCACGACACCACCTCAAATACCAGCTTTCAGAGTGACTAGCTGAAATGTGGAATTATAATTTTACTGGGTCCTGTACTGTGAAATATTACAGGTTTTGCTGCCTTTACAACGCCATAGCAAGTTAGTAGCAGGAGAACTGACAAACTATATTTTGCCTGTGATCAGCCTTACTAATGTATTATTCAGCCATGATTATTTTTTAATCGTCTAAGAAGTGTAGAAACATTTCAGTGTGGCTGGATGGGAGTGGTGGATATCACTAATTATAACATCTTCATTATAAATATGGATAAAGTTGAAGGTTAAAAACAATGTGTCTTTTCTAGTGGAGTCACTAGTTATATGGAGTGTAGTAAGAGATGTATATTAATGGTTTTATCTTTTTTCCAAGCGTTTAGAGAAATGCCGTGAAGCTGGTAAAGGGCACGTCTCTGTTTACTAAACCTGCTATAACTATGGCAACTAAAGAACAGTTGTTTCCCACCTTTCTCCCCCATTTCCCCTTTACTGATGAGGAGCAGAGTCCTGACAGATATCCAGCACAGCCAGGCTTTCTATAGGCTTTGACCTTCTGGTTGGATTCTCTGGTGTCTAATAAGGAATAAGCTTATGCTGCAGTCTGTCTTACTGTGGAAACACTTTATGCTCCTCTTCTCTGTCTTGATGCTTCCTTTCAGGATTCAGTAGTCAGCAAGTATCCGAGATCACTACTCATCAGTCAAATGTGGTTGCAATTAATTTTATAATGCAAAATCAACATAACCTGCATTAAGTTTGATAGGGTATGTGAGCTGAAAACCTGGAGATTGACAGTTAATTTGTTAGGCTGAGCTTTTCATTTCAGCCTATTGAAACACAGTTCTTCCAGGTAGACTGATGGGCTTAAATTATTGTATTCAAATACGCGTTAGTACTTAAATTTTACTACCTCGAGGACAGGACACCAAAAGGTTGATTCTGCTTCTGGAAGTGCCGCAGTTCCCGTGCAGTGCATCGATGACCCACACGCTAGCTGGACTTCAGCTAGACTCACTGCGTCCTGCTGGATTTGAATTGCACTCTCCAGTAGAAGCACTGTGGTCACTCCAGTTCTGTTCTGGGACAAGAAAAGGAGAATACCAGTGGCTTGCAGCTGCCTGTGTTAGCCTGGCCCCGTTGAGCTCCCAGGTGTGCTAGAGGGCCATGGGGCTGTGCTGTTTTATGCTCTGTCACATCCCAGGAGCAAGATGGACGGTGGAATACTCTGCCCTGGGCAGAGATGATGTAAAGCTCTTATACCTGCCCTCTGGTAGCTTTCCCTGGGCAAGGAATATTAAGACAACCGTTTCCACCCATTTTTAAGACGCCTGAGTGCAGTAAAGGGCTCTTCGTATAACTGATAATTGTGGTGTATTACACCCCTGAGCAGGCAAGCGAGTCGTGCTCCGGAGACATCTGTGTTTTATTGATAAAGATTGTAATGTGAATAGTGCTCTGCTATCCCTTTTGCTTTAAGGCAGTATCATGAGTTATCTTAATATTGAAATATCTTGTTATTTTACTACTTTGAACTGAAGGGTGAGCACAAGACAAAAGACTCAAAAGGGAAATTCAGACAGTAATATGTTTACATGAAAAGTGCATTTTAAAGCTTTGAAAGGGTTGTAATGCTCTTCTACCTTGAGATGCTAATGGTGAAACTTGAAACAGCACAGTAACATTAGCAATTAAATGTGTCTGTGTACTCCTCTTACAGCTTGTAAGGCTCTTGCAAATCAAAAGGGAGATGTACACATATCTAATAAAATAATGATTTTGAAAGCAGAGTTCCAAAGCCCTGTTTGCAATTTACAGACAGCATCTTCATGCCTGGCATATTTGTATAAGGTTTTAGAATAAAATTAATTGCACCAGGCTTTGGACTTGTAAATGATTGATTTTTGTTCTTTACCTGTGTGTTGTTGGTACTTTGCCTTTCTATGCCTCTACTTCAGTGGCTTTTGTGCTGTAGTATTCCAAGATTTTAACTTAATTAATTTTATTTTCTGTCTTTGAACTGCTTATACTATTCTTTTGGTGGCAAAAATCATGTATAAATAGTAGATGTACAGATAACTTCTTGAAAAAGTTTTCTACATATTTTAAGTAGCATATACAAGATTATATATGTAAATATGTATACCCAATGAAGAAAGCATTTTAGTAATAAAGTAGAAATACTTCTGAATCCTGTCTTTAGAAGCCAATAGCTGAGCAGAAGTGCATTGGAAATACATTTCTGGTGAATGTGTTTATTCCAGTCATGAGTTTTAACATTTTTGACACCTGTTTTATGTTTATTTTGCTAAAACAAAATAGTGTGTGTGCATGTGTATGTGCACATATGAATGTTTATTATGCACATGATATATTTGTTACAGAAAATGTAATGTAAACATACAAAAAGTTCACATTACTTTAAATACTGAGCTTAACTGTCAACCACAAAACATATTTGCAAACTCTGTCAAAATGTGTAACATATACAATCCTAATTAGAAACAGTACAATAGCAGAGATGCCCATACGTTAGTGGTAATTATGTTGAAAGAGTTTGTCTTGTGGCTTGGAATTAAGTTTGGGAGATACAATGTGAACTGTCACATGTTAGGGTTTTGTAACATGCCTTTAAAATGTATATATGAATAATTTGCCATGCCCGTGTTGTGTTAGATTAATTGAAGATAAGGGTTTTTAATGCAGCAGTTGTTTGATAGGAGGCGGTAGTGTTTAATATATATATTCCTAACAGAGTTATTGAAGTGTTGTCTTGGAAAAAGTGGTGTTGCATGTTAGCGTATGCATTGGGCCTTATATATATGTTATCTTCAGAAAATCCTGAGGAAACATATATGGGTATGTCATACTACAAGGCACACATGAGAATTCTGTCCATGGCAAGCTACAGTCATTTTAGAGCACGAGCTATATTGTGTATCCCTCTGGCACGCATAAATGGATATTTATGGGAAGCATAATTTCCAACAGAATAATTAGAAATAAATTTATGAGTGGGTCAGGGCTCTCCATTGAAAGAATGTTTTAAAATAATTAGTTATTTCTTTAGCATACTTGTGGCCAGCTTGTGCTGTGCTTTGTCAGTTTAAATGTGCTTACAACAGGATGCAAGCCTCGCAGAAAATAGTTCTCCATTATATATGGGCAAATAATAATACCTATGAAGATAAAGGCAGTGGCTACAGCAGTAGATAATGTGTCTTTGTGATAAATACAACTAGGTTTACAATTTGTTCTGCCTTCTATCTCAAACATGTTCTGTGGTTTCCATATCCTTCCAATCAGTGTGAAACAGAAGCAAGTTGTGGTCTAAAAAACCAAGCAATTTGTAACACCACAGTGATGTTTTAGGTGAAATAATGTAGAACATACTTGTATGCTATGAATACACAGTCTTTTATTAATAGCACAAAAAATGTAGTACTTTAAGTGTGGGATGTGTTGGTATTAATCTAGAAGTGTTCTATTCATAGGTTTAGTGTCTTAAATAAGATGGTATAGTGTTTTACTGACAAACGCTAAAATGTTGCTTTAGTGTGTCAGTGTGGTAGCATGTGGAAAGATCTCCGTTTTGATTCATTAGGGTTTATTTCTGGAAAAATTTACATAGTGGCATTTCACAACAGATTACAATGGAAATATGGAGGATGTAGAGGAAAGTACGTCTTATTTTGGTTTTTTTAAGGAACCAACAATTTTGTGTGAATATACAGATGATGATCAAAAGAAATGGATGTTGTGAATGAACCTGCTGTCACAGGCATTTTATTACGGATTTGTATTTACTAACAGTCCTAAGTTGTAACTTCTCATTTAATAAAGGTCATTTTTTCCTATTCACTCTACTCACTAGAGTGTAGAGTTCAAAGAAAGTTTCTGTAGCGGTTCGTTGTGAAACCTGTTTCTTGTAACTCCTGGACTTGTGCTCAGGGGCAATGCTATTGCTATTATGAATTTATAAAGTGAAAATCTCATCTGACCTTTGGTCTTGGCATCTTTTTTTATTTATTTCTGCTTTGGTGTCTGAAGGTTAGTCACTTGCTGTGATGTGAGAAGGAAAAGAATACAGGGATAAGAAGAATGGTGTTTTAATCCTTTCCATGCTGTTGTGGGAGTGGCTTCTAACTTAATACCTGTTTCAGTTATTGACCCCATTTTGGGCAGAAATTCAATGTGTGCCTTTTATTGATTGTGGAAATACTCATCCACATTGGGAAGAGCATCCCTGCAAAGTGTCGTGGGTCAGTGTATTGGGTTTGTGTGGCAAGGTTGGTGGTGGTGGTGGGGGGGTGTTGTGTGGTTTACAGGGATGGCTTCTGTGAGAAGCTGCTAGAAGCTTCCCCTTTGTCTGACAGAGCCAATACCAGCCGGCTTTAAGACGGACCCACCGCCAGCCAATGCCGAGCCCATCGTGATAGTGGTAGCGCCTCTGTGATAACATATTTAAGAAGGGAAAAAAGTTGCAGGGGCACAGAAGTGCAGCTAGAGAGAGGAGTGAGACACGTGAGAGAAACAACCCTGCAGACCCCCAGCTCAGTGAAGAAGCAGGGGGAGGAGGTGCTCCAGGCTCCAGAGCAGAGATTCCCCTGCAGCCCGTGGGGAAGACCATGGTGAGGCAGGCTGTCCCCTTGCAGCCCATGGAGGTCCACGGTGGAGCAGATATCCACCTGCAGCCCATGGAGGACCCCATGCTGGAGCAGGGGCATACCCGAAGGAGTNGTTGGTGAAGAACTGCGGCCCATGGGAAGGACCCACATTGGAGAAGTTCGTGGAGGACTGTCTGCTGTGGGTGGGACCTCATGCTGGAGTAGGGGAAGAGTGTGATGAGTCCTGCCCCTGAGGAGGATGAAGCAGCAGAAACAATGTGTGATGAACTGATCGTAACCCCCATTCCCCATCCCCCTGCACCGCTGGGGGGGTTAGGTAGAGAATCCGGGAGTGAAGCTGTGCCCAGGAAGAAGGGAGAGGTGGAGAGAAGGTGTTTTGAGGTCTGGTTTTATTTCTCATTACCCTACTCTGGTTGATTGGCAATAAATTAAGTTAATTTTCCCCAAGCTGAGTCTGTTTTGCTCGTGATGGTAATTGGTTAAGTGATCTCTCCCTGTCCTTATCTCGACCCAGGAGCCCTTTGTTATATTAGCTCTCCCCTGTCCAGCTGAGGTGGGGAGTGATAGAAGGGCTTTGGTGGGTACCTGGCACCCAGCCAGGGTTAAACCACCACAGTCAGTCTTTGGTGAAATAGAGAATTACTTGCTTTGAAATCAGCAGGACGAGGCCAGTTTGTAGCTGACAGTGCTCTTCCGAATCAAGAATTGAGAAACATTTCTGATGGTAAGTGGTGTGAGTTTGGGTTTTTTTTGCATCAGCCACATCCTTCATCAGTAACTGATATCTCATATGATATGAGTAAGGGTTCCCTTTATGTATGCCAGTGTATTTAAACAATTGTTTGCAATTTCATGTGGCAGAGGATGGAGCACAGGTAGGTATGTGTAGGAAGAAACCCTGTTGAGTAACGCAGCTGCTCTGATGCAGTTTTAACTTTTTTTAACTTAATATATTGGTGGTTCCAGAATTTCATTTCTATAGCATAGCTGTCTGCATACATCTGCAGAGTAACCACTGCCCAACCTTGGTGCTCAGCGGCTTGGGTCAGCTAGCCATGTTTTAGGACTATAGTGTGCCTGGTCCCTCCGTAGCAATAGGTGTGAGTCAGAGCTATGCTGCTGTGCTTTAGTACAAGGCTCCTGCCAGCTCCTACTCTGGTGGAGTGTTTTTATGAGCAGAAATTGATTTCTTCTCAGAGCATGCTTTTCATACGTGAAGTGGTCTGAGAGCTTTTTTCATCCTACCGTTTCATAGTTTGGAGAGGTTATTGCTCAAACTGTCCACTCATTATGCTAGCAGATGCCAGCAAATGTTGGTCCATTTGGAGTGACTAGCGATTTTTTTTTCCTCTTACAAAGAAATGCCCTGTTTGTGCATTTTGCTCTCCCAACAGGTGTCAGTGTAAGGCAGCGATAGTAAAACAAACCGGGAGACAAAATGGCATGAATTGAATTCTCAACTCAGTGGCCTGAATGTGTCTCACAGGCAGAAATTAAGAAACTCCACGGGGATTGTCCCTAGATAAAGGTAATGCTTTGCATGTACTTACCTCTATAAATCCCAGCATAGGTACTCCTCTCCTCCTGACTGTTCCCTGGAGACGCTTGCAGAAGGATATCATGTTTCTACAGTATACTGGCAGTGCTGCTGGAGGCTTGGAGTTTGTTTGGCTCTGGGAGGTTCATTGTTTCGGGACAACGACTGGGCGCAGGCACTGCGCTGGGGAAGTAGCAGAGAGCAAGGGCTGACTCTTTCCTTACAGCCTTAAAAATATGTTAAATGTTAAAAATAGACAGCTGTGATTCCAGCCCTGCCCATGGGGGATGAAAGCATGCCTTGTTTGTGTGCCCGCCAGATGCTGGTGCATCGGATTACATCTCCGCAGAGATGCTTGTCCCTGTGTCCATGTGAGTCCTAACAAATGCTTTTTTGGATGTGTCTCAGCAACTCTGCAGTAGTGATCCATCACTCGCTGGCCCCTCTGTGGTGCTGCGCTGATGGTAAATGCTGGGGGTTTAGTTCTGGGCACTTGGAGTGATCGAGGCCCCGTGATTCCCTGTTGCCCTTTGCTTTACGTGCCTAATAATTTGCAGTTATTCTCTTCTGTAGCACAGCTTTACTGAAGACACTAACAGTTGAAGTTTCTCTCTCATTAATACGTGCTGTAAGAGTGTCTCATCTACTTCAGACGACACAGTCCTTTTGCTTGGCATGGTGACGATTTCAAGCAAATACCATTTTCCTGTTCCTCTCGTCATCTTTGCTTGTTTTCCCAGTACAAAATATCCCTCTGTGAGCCTTGAAAAGAAGAAGAGATGTATTTTTCCCCAGATGAAAGGTTTTTGTCCTAGAATCATCAGCTACCTGGGAACCACAAATCAGGGCTGTCTCTGCTGGGCTCTGGGTCCTTACGTTAACAGTGCATCAGTTCCTTCCTTTCTCTCTCTGGCTTGAGCAGCATCAGATGCATGCTTTTGCCAAATACTCTTACAACCCTGGATCACTGGCTTGTTTAGCAACACCCTTGCAGGCTTTCCAAGAGGATGGAGTGATGCCACGAGGCAAAGAGCCCTCCCATCCTCCTTCCTTCGTGTGAAAGAGGAGAAACTCATGCAGAAATTCTCGCAGGCACAATATATACAGTATGTTTGCAGCCAAGTTTCTGTGGTGTTTGTTCCAGAGATTTGCAAGCTTTGCAGAGCAGACGCAATGCCTCGTGTTTATACAGTACACAGCATGAAGGGGATCTAAAGCAAAGTGAAATCTCAGCGATGCACATAGTCACAGGTCATTCTGACAGGCTTTGGGTGTGAAACCCTGGTCCTGTCAAAGCAGATGGGCATTTCATTGCAACTTCACGGGGCAAAAAGTCCAACAGGAATTTGTTCAGGTTGGTGGTACCCCCTCAGTTAACCTGCCAATGCAGATGTTTGAAATACAACCAAAAGCGTGATTGTGGTGGGGGTCTGGATGAAGTGAGACAGCACCCAAAGCTGCTGAGGACAGCAAGTTTCTCTGAACGTGGGCATGAATCAATTCTTCTCACCTCAAGGGCCCTTTCATACTTTCTCTTCCACTGTTTCTTTGCTAAGCCACGTCCCAGGAACTTGGGGAATTTTTTCATTTGGTAGTGCCCTTCTCCAGTGTGGCTGCAGTAGCTTCTCCGTGGCAGCGCTCTACAGGTCAGAGGGTACGGGGAGTTACTGCTGCACCAGGAAACCAAAGGACCATACTACCACCTGAGCAGTGCGTCTCAATTCTTACCAGTTACAAGATGAAAAATTGAAAGAGGAAACGGAGAGGATTTGTTTGGGGATTTTTTTTTTTTTTCTTGCAAGTCACTTGTTTCTGTTTACAAGCTCTACCAATATTTTAATTAGGGTAATTATCCTTGCCCAGGTAAGTGTAATGGCCTGCTGCCTCTCTAATGGTCTATCTTCCTCTGTGATTTCCCTGCTTGGCTTTGGGATAGCATGGTGAGAGCCGGGAGGGAAACAGCAAAAGGTTGGAGCTGGGAGGAGAGAAGAAATGGCAGTACTCAAAGCAGAAAGTCCACAGAGGTTATTGCATCCTGCTCAGGACTGCCAGGGCTTTCAAATAATTAAGGGAACTAATTTATTTCCCTTCCCCCCCCAATTTTTTTTCTCTTTTTTCCTCTGCAGAAACATTCTCTTTTCATCAGAGACGCTGTTTTCATTTGGGAATACGCATGGACTCTCTGAGCATGGTTTCCCAGTTGGGATGTTTCCACTCACTGTAAAATACTAGGCAAAGTTTTGTTAAGGGACTGGTGGGATCTTGTGTGGAGACCCTTTAAAAGAGGCTGATGGAGAGAAGGTGGCAGGAGGAGCAGTTCTCTCTCTGAAAATCCAGCTTGGGGTGGTGGTGTGTGTGTGAAGTGCGGAGTCCAGAAAACAAAGACAGAAAAACCAATAGCCACACTTGTAAAACATGAACCAGTAATTTTGTGATAAGGTAGTGTTCTTTTTTTTTTTTTTTTTTTTTTTTCCATTTAGATTTTCATGATTTTATTAAGGGATAAAATGGTTGAAATACAGAATACCTATTTTCTCGCTTTTCTGTTTTGCTTGGAGTTTTTCCTGTAGTACACGTTCTGCTATTTTACTTGTGTGTGATCGAGACTTGTCTCCTCATTGGGGTGATCGATAACCAAGCAGATCTCCTAGCTAGGAGAAGCCTGTCTCGCAGAAGTGATGATACATAATCACAAATTGTAGGGTTTTTTATGCTTTATGTTGGAGGAGCACTTAGCACAGTGCTGTTCTGCTCAGTGCCTGTGGCTCCTTGCTGCTGCTGTAACATGAGTAAAAGATTCTAGTAATTTGGCACTTGGGTTATTAATTCTGCTGGGAATGCAGTGCTTACGTTTGCTCTCTGGATGAAGCAGCATGTGTGAAGTGCGCAGGGCAGGGGTCACACCAGCTGCGATATTGTGATCAGTGTCGCGGGGTAATCTGGGGAAGCCACTTCATCTTAGAGTGCTGCTTTTTCCCTGTCTGAAAGAAAAGCAATAATGAAATTTCCTTGCCATGGAAAGTGTCCTAAGAGCTACTCAGGAGGAGCGGCAGGTGTAAGTATGTATAATGCATATTTTAGTGTGGCCTGATGCTGGCAGAGCCCTGCACTGCTCTCAGAAGTCCCTTCAGCCTTGGTGTTTGGGGATTTGTTTAACTCACTGCATTAAAGCAATTAGTGGATACAGGTGGGGTGTGGGGTGTGTATATATACTGTGGAGGGAATGTCGTGGAAGCATATTATTCTGCTTCCTGTCTGCCATCCCTCCTCAGCAAGCCAAGTGTGAGCAATTTCAGGCTGTATGAATCATTTCTGGGGCTCTACACTGCTGGAGGGAAGATACCAAAACATACCTTTAGAAACCTGGGGTGGAAAAGCGCAGAAGTCCAGCCCTGATTGCAACTGCAGAGGGAATTGCGAGCAGCAGTATTTGATTTATAGTATTATCTTACATTTTCATTTCTAAACCCCATTAAAGCCCTTTCCTGGAAACATCCTGTAAAGTTCTCACTTGATTATTTTTTACCTCCAAAGATGCTCTTTCTCTCAAAGATGTGGTGCTAGCCATGGTGAGAAATTTGGAACACAGGAAAATATCTGTGTATTATCTTTTTTTTTTACAGTAACTGTGTCTGTAATCTGTGCCTTGGACTTTTCCAGAAATTGTGTTGCCGCATTGCAGAGTTTTAGAAAGCTCTGCTGAGATTAAATGTTTACAAAGAAATATTTTTAATCTTTGGTGAAAGTGCTGGATTGTTTTGGTTAGGTGGTAATATTACTGGTGATAAATTAACAGAATGGGGGGGACTTAAGAGTTGCATCTTCTGAACTTCAGATTTCAGAGATGACAAATCTGAGTTCTGCGTCATTGATAGATTTGGCAAGCTGAATTTATCTAAAGTGCATGAACTCTATTTTTTTAAATTTTCCTGCACTGAATGCCTTCAAAATAAAGAAAAATGCTCTTCATATGCCTTCGTTAGCATGCAGTGTGCCACGACAGATTTATGAAAGACGTTTCACTGCTAGAGTACCCTGGTGCTTTATACCATTTGGTAAATAGCATGATGATGTGCTGGTCACTCAGGTTTCATTCTCTGTCCCATTCATCACCTTGCTATGTGACTCCAAACAGACTATTTCACTCCTTTGTCTCAGTTTACCTGTGTATGAAATGCTGGTACTGTCTCCTACTGCCTATTGTGAAATGTAATTAAGTTAATGCTTGAAAATACTGTTCAAGTACAAGCTACAGCTGTTATTTGCTGAGGTTTTAAAGTGTGTAAGGAAAAAAAATCCTTCTTGGTCCCCTTCTGTTCAGGATTTATTTTTGGTTTCTGCCTTTTACCATTCTTTTTTTTTGTCTCCTTCTATAGCTGTTGCAAGAAAGTCAGGAGAATGTGACATTCAGTGAGTGACACCAGAGCCGGTGGAGGCAGGGAGAGGCTGAAGCCTTCAAGTGTAACCAGTGATGCTAGAGATCATTAACACTGCTATTTATAACTGTAAAAACTAGGTTTCAAGGGGAAACATCTAGGCTTAGCGTAGCTAATTATACAGCTGTTAACTAATCTAACAGTGATCCTAATTCCACCAAACCTTCGCATTGACATTTTATGGCATTGTGTGAAGCAAGCTAATATAGCACAGAGCCTGTCAGGTGGAGATGGGCTCAGCTTCCTGGCTCTGCCGGCTGCCTGTCTTCCTCTGCAAATGCAGGATGAGCGGCAAGGGACAGCTAACTCCCTCCGCTGCAGACGGTGTCCATCTTAAATACAGCCTCTTCAGAAAAGATAAGTGCACCTGGACTGGAGGTTTTAAGGAAATCTCCAATTACTACTAAAGTCAAAATGACAGAGCAGGGGTTACTGGAAGATTTGACAGCTGCTGAATCCTCAGAATGACTCTAGATACGCATACAGTGTTTGCATTATTAATTTAATGTCTTTGCACTTTGGTGCTGTTTTCTATAGAAGTATTGTCTCAAGGATGTCTCTGCATAAATTTAATGGTAAGATCAAGGTATTTTTTCCATTTAAAGGCATGAAATAGAAAGTGATCTCACTGAAAAAGTCTGATCAGTAACATGATCAAATGGATTTATCCGAAGTGTGTGATGCACTTTCCTGTCATCTCCCCTGCTCCTTTGTTGAGTTCTTTCCGTATTTTTGAAGTTTGAAATCACTGAAGTGTGACCTGTTTTCCTGTTTATATTGTCTGTTTGCATTTCCCACTGTTTGCAGGTAGGAGATGCATGCTCAAAGGGAAGATGGAGGGTTGTCCCTCAGGCACCAGTGCCTCCTTGCTCCACTGAGAGTCTCATGAGTAGGCAAACGGGGGCTTAAAGGCCCCAAGTGCATTGAATTATTGTCAGAGAGCTGGCTGTGTACACATTGACCTTATTATAACATTTATAGCTTCAAGGCAACTGCAAAGCAGCAAAACCTCCAGCAGTCAGGTTTCCATTCGCACCAGTAACAGGGGAGTTTGCTTTCTGCACTTGCTGGTTTTACTGTTGGTAGTTTTCATGTGTTAGTGATTACCTTTCGTTTCTCTTTTCTCCAGTATTATTTGGTCCTTGCTGAGGACAAGAGGAGGTGGCCCAATGGGAGGGAAAAATAGTTTGGGCCAGGGCATGGCATATGTGTGAAAAGCTTTTCATGTTTGCTTGCTTAAGTGCATGAGTCTGGAGTAAATTGCCTTGCTGAGAGTCTTCTGAAAATGTCTTGTATTTTGGATGTACAGATTTCTTTTTATTATTAGTTTTTATTATTTTAAAAGCAAATGAGTTATGTGAAGCACTTGTCATCTCATCTTTAATGGTTTTGCTGTTTTGTTACATTAGTTTCCATTCATTCTGCAGGGATTCATTGTCTTCAGTCCATCTGCCAACCGCTCTGCAATCCCTGTCCAACAAAAGTACTCATTTTTCTCCCATCTTTCCCCTCACCCTCCATCTCAGCCTCCATAGCTTCCACAAATCAAAGGAAATCTATAGTTTATTTTTAAATTCAGTGCTTATTAAGTAAAAGGGATAGTGTAATGTCATTATGGATGGCATCCTTTAATACTGCAAAGCAGCAGCTGTTGTTAACCTTCTTTGTTCACAAGAGCCCCTGCTTGCTTGCAGGCTGCTGGGCTAACAGAATAGCTGTTAGCTACGTCTTGACTTCTTCACTCGAAGAAAGCAGACGCCATCCTTAAGGAGCCCAAAGGATTTAAGTATCCCATGCATTGTTAGTCAGTATTTAGGGAATAAATACAGACCGTCTTGCTAGATGTGCAGTACAGTGATCTGAATTTGGGTCTGATCATTATATTATGGACTAGAACTATTACTCGACACTGCTGTGTTTATCTGCAGTGTATATGCAGAGGATACGAGCAATAGTCTGCCCATGTCAAAATGGTGAATGCTGCCTCTCATTTCCTTGATTCCTGGTGTACATAGTTAGAGGAGACAACCAGAGGATATGGAAGGAAGAAGAGAGAGTGTCTCACACTTGTATTCTGTCAGATCACACAGGGAAAAGAGATGGTGTGTACTCGGAAAAGAAAATAAATGTGAATACCCTCTTTGCTAGAGTAGTTTCTTCGCAAGCCATTGTACACTCTGTGCAGCTGCTTGGGTTTTTAGGTACCTTGCTTTGCTCCCCTGTGTATGTGTCCACAGGAGCTAGAAACAATGTATTTGACTAGTTTGCTCTTTTTTCACTCTGCAACATTTCCTTCATTCCCTTACCTACTTCTCCGCCTGTAGTCTTGTGTTTCCGTAAGTACACAGTGATACATAATTCTGCCTTGTGAACTCTGGGTCTTGACTGTTTTTACGTGTTC
Organism: Pandion haliaetus; assembly: GCA_013401275.1. NCBI lineage: Eukaryota > Metazoa > Chordata > Aves > Accipitriformes > Pandionidae > Pandion > Pandion haliaetus. Next base: position 130,404 of record VYZV01027818.1, on the reverse strand, counting down.
CCTCTAACAGCCTTATCAGCAGGTGTCATTGCAACCTCATGACTATGCTTCTATTCTCTGATTGTTTGAGCCCAAATCCACAATCATTTCAAGGCAGCTGTCCAAATCTTCTAGGGAATACGTTAGACTTTTCCCAGAGGAAAAGTACTCACAAGAAAATTTGAATGGCACAGATTTTGCACAATGCAGAGCTGCAGCAAGTAAATCCCCATCCCCTGTTCTGGTCCGTCGGGAGCCATGGCTCAAGCTGCTGGAGGGGACGTCTATGTTAACTTACTTTCCTAATGCAAACAGGAGTCTGAACCCTCATAGTCTTCCTGTAGGGCATGCTGAGCTACTGAAACTGATACATCTGGCCTCCTCCTGCTTTTCCAGACTGTGTATCTTCTTTAGGAGATCCAGCTGCTTATACTGCAAATGGCAACCTTGCTCCTTCATCCACTCCCCATGTATGACAGTGGGGAGTGCAAGGACCAAAAATCAGGCTCTGAGCAACACTGGCTCCTAAAGGTGCTTATTCCCTTTTTGCTGTAATTGGAAACCAAAATCAGGATTCACCAACTGTTTGTAGAGACCATCTAAACAATGTGAAAACTGTGATTGAAGACCCATTAATTTGAAAGCCTGTGTGTGTATTCTGTGTCTTCATTCTACAGCTGTGTACTGGGATGCCAGGGGGAGGTTGTGCCAGGTTAATAGGAATCTCCTGCTGCCTGAAATAATGCTTTGCTTTACCGTAGCGTTGCTATCTGAGCAGTTCAGAGCACAGTGCAAACACTAATGGTCGAAGCAGTCAGACAATTGAATAAAAGCAGTCTTAAAGCTGGGGAAACTTAGGCTTGACCATGACAAATGAGTTTCTCGAATCCTGGTCTGTTTTCTACTAGAGTAGCTTTGCTCAGCCTAAGGTCCCTAAGACAACAAAGGGGCTCCACAAAACAACTGGTTAAACAAAATTAAACACTCCCCTCCCTGTACACTCGGACACATTCCTGAAGAGGTGTAGCTATGTGCCTTTGCTTACTGCTGGTGCCTAGTTAAAATACACCAAATTGTAACACTAAGGTTGCTATTTTGTAAAACAATATGGTTCTGTTTAAAGAAACAATAGGTGCTCCAGTAGCAGCCTTTTCTTCTCAGCTGGGAGTGAAAAGTGGAAGATAATATGGATTGGGATTTTATTTTGCCCCTCCAAAACAGCTTGATCCTTCAGTGGAAAAAAGGTGGGGAAGTATTGACCTAGATCATCTCTCCTATCTGGCTAAAATCCAGCAGTACATAATTGTATAAAAATGAGAGCTAAAAGGAGGAAATTGTATCAGAAAATACTTTTGTTTTCTTTAATTTACCTTTAAAGTTAATGCCCATTCACCTTACTTCTTTTTTTATCAACTATAACTCTGCAGTCCTGCTAGATTACATGTAAGAGGACTCGTTGCTTCTTTCCTAATTTAAAGGGAGCTGTAATTCAGTAATTTTCATACTGGACTTCACCACACATAACTGATAGAATTCATTTTACGTCTTGGCTGGTTTAATACAATATGTGGTGTGGCTCAAGTATGTAGATGTGCCCAAAATATGTTGCCCTTAACAAAGAGCCTGATTATCAAAACCCAATTACTTTATGAATTTGTACGAAGTTGCGTGTCATGCAGCCCGAGCTTACACATGCTTCTCTCTCTTGTCTTTTTCCTTGGAAAATGTGACTGGCAAGTGGTAATACTGTTGAATGCTGCTTTTATTAGGATGTTACCCCATCACTTTGGGTCATCTCTCCCATGTGCTTTGCAACAGTGCTGGAATCAATGAATAAAAACATTCAGGGGGGAAACAAGAGTCATTTGTAAGGAGCTATTTGCCTGCCTGCTTTTCAAGGCTGGGTGGCTGAAGAAGACTCTAATGCCAATAGCAATGTTGAAATGCATCAGTCCTTTTTCTGAATGCTTTTTTTCTGGGTCTAGATGTGTTCTGTTATGGAAAAAGGATGCACAGCAAAGCTTGCCGCTGCATTGACTGTCCTGGGTAGGAGCTAGGAACTACTAAGGTGGTTTTTTTATACCCATCAGTAAATACTACACAAAAATAAAACCTACAACTGAAGGCTGGTATTTGCTTTGCTACAGTAAAAAAATAGTTTAGTTTCTTGGCATGGAGTTTGCGGAGGTGTGGAGGAGCACATTCTGAAGGACTGCAGCTTTGAATATTTCTGCACTTGCAGAAATAGCACATGTGAGAAGCAAAGCTCAAAAGATATTTTAGAAGTAGTAGTTATTGTAGGATCTAGCTTATCCAAAAACCTGATTCTGGTATCTCCCAAAGCCATTCGCAAATCAAGCTAGATGTTTTCAAATTTCAGCAATGGGGAGAATGTAGGAAATTCTGGAGATTATTAGTAAGTCCAGCAGTGTGGCTTACCAAGGATGGGAAAAATCACGTTTCCATTTCTTACTTTAACGGAGAGATATTTGAGTCCTAGCACTGAGCATTTTGGGGTCATGCCCTCAGATGATGGTGTAGCTGTTTGCTTAGTAGCTTATTGTTCATGTGCTGTACTTTGTGTCTTAACTGAATGGCATTGAGGCAATGGCATGGAGGAGGGTGCTCTTTGGGAGACCAACACCAGGAGAGAGGATGCTGTCTCTCCCACTCTCCTGTCTGCAAGGATGAGTTGGCAGTGGGGGAACGACCTGCATGTTGGAGACCCAGGTAAATTCATTTCTCTCTGCAGGGGCTTGTGAACCAGTTTTTCAAAGAAATGTAGCTTAGATATCCCCTTAGTCAGGAGCGATCTCAGCCTTCTCTGTTGATGCTGTTTAAGTTTCAAGGAATAGTTGAACATGAACTGGAGCATGGGAGTAGGTGTTGGGTCTGCCCAGCTGTCACACAGCAGGTTGTGCCTCAGCAGGGGGGAGAAGTCCTGCCTACAGCCCCTGTTCCCTGGCAACATGGAGTGTGATATCGGGATCAATAGAAAATTACTTGAACCTACAAATGCTCAGTTGTCCTCAGTATAGCTCTGACTTCTAATACAGAGCTCAGTTGCACCGCGACAGCTGCCAGGGAAAACACGCTCATAACCTTCCGTGGATTGTCATGGGCATCCCCAGGTGATGGCTGTGTGTGCAGCCACGTCCCCGTGGGGCCCCACACCGCTGGTGACACTGGGAGGGGATCCCTGGGGTGAAATGGAGCCTTGTGAGCTGCAGTTGAGAGTGAGAACAGCATTTCATAGCTGTGCGGGGCGACGGGCAGTGACTGAACCAACTCCAGTGCAAACAGCTGAGTTTGTGCCTGTTAACTCAGCAGCAAATGGCTCAAAGTCCCCTTTTGATTGGTGTCAGTGATGTTTGGTGTTGGCTTTCTCAAAGTTATGTTTCTGGAGCTGTAATGTAATTCTCTTTCTGTGCTACAAGGGGGGATCTCTTGGCAGTTCGGCGTTGCGCTGTGCTCTATCTCAGCAGTGTATTCTACATTGGTATAGAGACGGATCCTGATCTAATAATCCGTATGTTATTCAGTACCCTGAGGTTTAGGGATTAGACAGGTTATGCAAAAACAATTATGTTTTTTTACACAGACTCGTTTGCATATTAACTTTCTTGTGCATTACTGATTTGGTTCTGGTAAACTTCATCCTGTTGCTAGGAGGGATAAGCTGAAGAATTATTCAAAACGCCTGCAGAAGCAGGAAGCTAATACCGATCTGGTTTGTATTTGGACAGCTGTCATGTAATTTAAAAAGAGTAGGCACTCTGGAAACTCAAGAAGCTTTTCCTTTAAGAAAACTCTAGGTGAATTTTCTTTTAAACTGTATTTTAAAGCCTGAATGGTACCTCTGGTTTCGAATGGCAAGATCCTCCATCACAGTGGGAACTGGGGGGCTCCTTTGGGACCTGCACATAGAAGGGTGCTTTTAGCAGACCTTTCCCCGCAATAGAAATTCATTGGAGAAACTCCATTATCTTATAAATAAGTGGGAATAGGAGTAATTGAGTCAGTGTGTAGAGGAAATGCATTTCCTTTCCAGGCAAACTGTTACTTTATCTAGAAGTGTTCTTCTGTCTTCTTCAATTAATACAAAAAGGCTTCACTGCTTATTTGTGTACTATTGGTTGTTGTGCACAAGTATTGGTTGCATTTGGTGCACAGGAAATTTTGCCTTTAAAGGGGAATTCTTTTAGTCAGCTGTCACCTAATTCCTTTGTATCATGTTTATGTAAGAAGGACACTCTGGTTTAAGAAACTCAATGTAGGAAGATGAGATTATGCTTGAAGAGAAGGATGTACCAACAAATTTACTTCACAGTGTAGACAGGGCATTTGTGTGTGCTGTGTCGGGGGAATATCAAGAGCAAAAGCACTACCCTAGGCAGGGCAGAGAATTTATCCACACAGTGTCTCTCCGACCCTCCAGCCCCTTTAAACATATATTTTTGCACATATACAGCTGTTGGTATCCTACAGAAATTGCAAGATCCTGGTGCTCAAAATTACAAGAATCCTTTCAGTTTTGGTTGGGGTTTTTTTTTGTTTTTTGTTTTTTTTACAGAAAGCTTAACAATTTTGGATTCTCTTCGTTTATGAATTTTGAACTTTTACTATGCTCTCAGACCATGTTTTAAACTTCTCTGCCGGGAGAGCTGAAACATGCTTTCTGTTGTTGTTGAAATGAGAACAAACATGCTCATATGTTTGCTGACTCCAGGAGCCTTCCTTGAAGAAAAACACTAAATATTTTCAGGTTTCAGAAAAGAGCAGAAATTATCATCTTGGGAACTATCTGCTTATATATATATAGTATTCATGCATGAGCTGTTTACCATAGAGATACACCATTTTATTGTCCATGCATGTGCTGCAGTGTACCATCTCAGATGTGTCATCTTATTTATTTGGTGGTATATCTCTAAAGTGTATTTTTATAGATAAGGCAGTATAGGACATCATAGGTAGTATGTACATAAATGTGTTTGGTCTGTGAACAGATATCTTCCAAATGCACTTGCATGCGTGTGTATGTAAGAACAAAGAGGCTCAGAAAATGTGTTTCATGATTTGGTATATCTCATTCTTTCCCTCCTCCCTCCCCTGCAGTTGTATAAGTACTTTTGATGGCAGCTTGTGGATTAGATCCAGAAGCTTAAAAGATTAAAGAAACCACTAAAAGTAGCTAGGAGGAAGTGAAGGATCCGTTTGTGTGAACGTTTGTGTTTTCGTACTGGTGGTTGAAAAGAAAATTGCAGACAGGCTCTGCCCTGCAGCAGAGGACTTGCAGACATCTGGGTGTTGCAGAGGTAGGGCGTCTGGTACAGTCACGCTCGCCAGGACCTGTGGGTGCAGGAACGAAAGCTCAGCCTGTGCCTTGGGACTCACCGTGTCACGTCTAGGGTGCTGCAAGGTGACAGTGTCGGTCCCCATCCTCTTCCATCCTTTATGTTGTAGCACGCAAGCTCATTTAGTGCTCTGCAGCATACATGTGGAAAGCCTTGGCTGGCTGTCATTTCTTATGGAGTGAGATGAAACTTTGAAAGTGAAACACAAAGAATGGCTCAATGAGCTACAGATTTTGCATTTTCACTGTGTAGTAAACTGTGCTGCCTGCTGCTGCTTATGCTGTCTGTTAAGCTGTACAAGGAACCTTATTTGTATTGAATGTGTTTCTTGTCCAGGTGGTTCCAGTCAATGACAGGTAGAGCTGAGCAGGGCACACCATCTTTCACCAAAGTCAGGCTAAAGTCTGATTCTTTGCTCCTATTTCCCTTTTCCCCCATCCACCCTCCTTAGCTAAACCTAAAAGCAGCTGTTTCCAGAAGTGATTTTTTTTTTTTTTTAAAACATGTTCTTTTGCTATGTAAAACATCTGCTGCTTTTTGGCTGATCCCTAAACATTACTGATGGTGTGTATAATCAAACCGGGGGTCTTGAAGAAAGTGAGCCAGTCTTGCCTTTTGTCATTCTGAACAAGCAAGTCAGTGCTGAAAAAACGATCTGGTGTGGATGCAAAACAAGACCCTGGACACCCGAACTGCATTGCTAGGGTAGAAGGAGTACTGCTGAGCATGTTAGGATTATTAACATTAATCTAATCTTTCCGTTTGTCAAACAGATTTTTGAGTACATGGAGACAGCTTACCCAGTTCTTAAGACAGTGCTCCCAGATCAGCTTGTAGTTTGTTCTGTAATACCATGTGGATTTGCTGGGATTTTCAAGTAAATACATTATGTATATGGCTTACAGATTGCTTAGGCTGTCTGCATCAATAATTAAAATGAGGGAGGGCACTATACTGCAGAGCTTCCCCCTTTCTTTTCCTCATCCTTTTTACATGTCTGTTTTTATCTTTCCTCTCTTAGGATCAGGAAGATAAACCTGTAGCAAGGGAAAGTGTGTCAAAGACGGAGCTGAATGTTTTTCCAGCAGAGACTGGAGCTCGTGGCACATCGACTGCAGTGCCAGCTCTCAGCATCAGCCTGACCTTTGCCATTCTCTTTGCAGATGCTTTGGTTCAGACTTGTCAAGAGCTGCCAACCTGTTCTCTTTGCTGTTAAAACAAGCACACCTTTCCTACTGAGGCAAGACAAAAAGTGTTGCTTTTGAATCTTGTTGCAAACATGATGCTGTGCTGTTTAGTTGCCCAAAGTAGTGGGGAAAGGTTTGGTTTGATTTGGTATTGCTGTGGTGAGTGTAACATTGCCTAGATTGGATGGGGCAAGCTTTTGGGCTTTGTTGTTGTGGGTTTTTTAATGGTACTTTGTTAGACCAAGAGCTTCAATACAAGTTAATACTTAAAATTTCAAGTATATCACAAGAATAACTAATTTCTGTTTTATACCTCCATCCTCACCTATCCCAGAAAAGTATACGGTGTATTGCAGTTGACATTTCAAAATACACAGTGCCATCCGGATGCAGACAGCCTCATAGTGTGATTTTCTGAGCGGCCTTTTTAGTGTCCTGGCTATGTTGAATTGAAGTGGGAAGTTATGTCCGGTTAATTGTAAGACTGTGTCTGGAATCTCTGCACATCCAGTCACTACAATCTCCACCTTGAAGTTCAAAATGATAGCCAGTTCTTGCTTGACACAGCACAATTGTGTCATGGTTCCAGTCAGCTTCTGTGGTGGGTACAAAGTACAGCAAGACTGTACGGAGCCTAAGACTTGAATGCCGTTATAAAAAGTGCACTTAAGTTGGGAGAGTGACAGTCCTTTCCACACTGACATTACCGCCTAAGAACTAGCAAGAGTCACTTGCCTGTGTTTACTTCATTCTCAGTTTAAACTCTGAAGAAACAGAGAAACTGCCAAGGAGGTGTTGATCTGATGAAATGGATGAGTGTCCTTGCTCAGCTTAGCGTGTGTGCACAGCAGCCCCAGCTTTGGGCTGAGCTAATTCCCAGCCTGTGTGTGAGGTACAACATAGAGCGCTTGCTGTCGTTGTGCGTTCTGGGACTGCTGAAGCTTTTACCATGGAGATTTTCATACTGTAACTGGGTGCATGAGCATTTGAGCAATTTCCAAATGCACACACTGTGTGCTGGTACAGAGTAAGTAAGACCACCTTCAACTTTGTCACTACAGATGAAAAATCACACAATATGCTGTACTTGGTGTAAAGGCAGTTTGGTATTGCATACACCAATACCTGGTACCTTCTATGTGTTGGGAACCTGGGTGGAAGGTGTTACAGTAGTAGAGCAAACTAAAACTTGTCCAACATTAGTTTGCTGTTTGGTTTTGGGTTTTTTTTCCACATCTGGCTGAATAACAAGGATGCAGTTCAGTGTCAGTAGCTATGTAATCTTAGACAGCTTTTCGAGGTGACTCATTAGGATGATTTCTTGGCTGGAAGTTTTGGAATTGGCCTGAGATCACAAAGTCATGGGCTGTGAAAGACCTGGTAAATAATAACAACTATCTTGTCTCATTACTGACGTGGACCATGCTCTGCCCGGCAGCCTGGAGGGGAGCTGCTGGTACACGGTGTTGCCAGCTGCAGTTAAGCGTAGAGCATGGTGCGGAATCTTAGGTGCTGTTGTGTTGCACTGTCTATGCCACTCTTCCCAGTTTCAGTATACTTGTTTTAAGGCTCTTTATAGTGTACTCTGCCTATGAAAGTTTAGTTCTGATCGTGGAATTGCTTTTGGAGATCTGATGCCATCAACAGCTTCGTGTCTCCACGTTATAGTTTAGGACCTTAGGAGCCAAGTACCTGTGTTTGCATCACTCTGTCTGTGTTGTGCTCCCTTTTCAGGCAAAGGGGCAGTTTTGTGCGTTTCTTATGTATAAAGAGGGCAGTTAGGTCTCTCTGGAAATCTCCAGTGCTCTATGAAAGGTTTAAGCCTTGATTAACTTCTCCAAATATACCTGAGCTTACAGTGGACGCCATCAGAGCAAACCAGCAACTGCTATATGCTAGCATAATTGCTTATTTGCAAGGATTTTGAAGTCTAAGAAACACTGTGAGTTCTGGTACTACAGCTCCTCAATGATCAAAGCTGTTCATTTTTCTGTGGTTTGGTGGGGTTTTGAAGTTTTTTTTTTTCTTGAACACTCTCTGTTGTAATATTTCCTAGCTCTTCCCAATTGCTCAATAAAGCTGAGAAGTTTTTAGACAGGTATTCTTAAACACTGAGAAAGCATAGTACCTTATTTGCAACTTTAAACTCACTAAGCTCCAGAGGAATTTTAGTAGCAGTGCAGTTCCTCTAGATAAAGTAAGTAAGGACTGTGTTGCTTTCCATGTTCAGTGCCTAGCATCGTGCAGTCCTGCTCATGGAATATAAACTCGGGGTGCTGATGTAATACAGATGTTAATCAGAATGTACAGTAGTTGAACTGAACTTGGAATTTAGCTGAAGGGACTGAAACAGAGCATTAATCAAAAGCCAAACTTTCTGCATTGAAGTAAACTAATGTCGAAGATGCATTACACCCCTAACATCTCAATATAAAGTAAACCCTGCCATGAGAACTTGGTAACAGTAGTCATTAGCCTTTACCTTTGGCTGTCTGAGTAAGGGAAAAGTTTATATAGATGTTAGTCTGCTCTCAGAAAGAGGATTTAGGAAGAAAAAGAGAAAAAACCTGGCTTTTCTTAATAAACTAGTGTAATTACAGATCTGTTTAAGTAGAGGCATATGATATGTATGTTTGTGACAATTTTCCAGAGGGATGGTTCAGCTAGTGCTAAATAACCAGGCTCATTTTCCCATAATGCAAATGTTATTCACAAACTATTACCATAATTGATGCACCGAGCCACTGTAGAGTAAATAATGTGTTGTGTGTGGGAAGCAAACTAGAAGTCAATGAATATTAAAGAACAAAATCTCATTTTTAAAGGGAAACTTCACAAGAAGTAAAATTACTTTGAAAATCAAATGGCAATGCAAGTTCAAATTGACTGGTTGCTTTTTAGTTATGTGTACATGCACATGCATAAACACGTGCACTTATAGGCTGTGGTCTCCAGTCTGGTTCAGTCAGGGTATTTTTTCTGCTTGGTGAGTACAAAGCATCCTCAGACCTGATCAAAGCAGAGTAGTGTATGGGAACCTTCGAGTAGCATCCAGTGTCCTGGGAGTGTCCCAGAGAAGTGGGTTATGAACACACTAGACCTCTTGGCAGTCAAAGAAATAAGGACCTTTCAGGGTGTTTTCTGTTGGGTGAAGAGGAGCTGGGACTGGTAACCCCATGTTTGGGGAGGTGTTGGTTGTTCATTTGTCTCTGCCTTCCTGCACTGTGCTGGGGTACTTGTCCTGTGTAAGACAAGCAGAATCTTGAGTCATGCAAAAACCATGGCAGGGATCACATTAGGTTTATAGGTTGTTATGCTTGTGATGGCAGAGTGTGAGTGCACTCCCTGGAGGCTGCCGTGGTTGAGATCTGTGATCTGCTGGTGGGCTATGTTGCTGGGCATAGGTGCGTGGACCTCACAGCGTACGGAAGGACGAGGCTTTACAGTTAGCCCTTGATCGCTGTCCCTGTGCACAGCCTTGTGACTCGGTAAGTGTTAAGTAGGTTACAGCACTTATTGCTGAGGTGTAAATTACCCTGTATCCATTGCTGAATGCAGGAGCTATTGGCACTGCAGGCTTACCTGTGCTGGTATGGATTTTTAGAGTAAAACGTTTTTGCTGAACAAGACTTGATTTAACTGTGGGCATTAGTGCCCTGCCATGTAATCACTTTTTATGTTCAAAGGGAACTTGTGTTAGTACTTAAATGTATATACGTACATTGCATGGAAAGGTTGTATTTTTTTCAGGCATTGCTTTACTTTTTTTCCCCTGGACATATTGCTCCTCATCCCTTTTCCATGTGTAAATGAGGGAGATATATACAGACAACTATATAATGTATTGCAGAGATGTATTCCAGTAGGACGAAATGATGGAGTGTCACAGAAATCACTGCTTTCTGCATTTGAGAATTGTGTCATTTCAAACACTTTCGAGTGTTGGTGTGTTCTCAGAAGTGAACTTTTCTCCAGGTAATAAAACCCTGGCCAAATACCGCTGTAGCTCTAAAAACCAGAAAGCCAGGGAACAAAATGCAGAAGCATTGTGTAGGATTACAAAAGCATCATATGATCTTTTAATATCATAAGCCATTTTGTCGAGATGGCAATTATTGTTAGTTTTTTAAATTACAGATTATAGCACTGCACCTTTTTTTTGAGAGAGATTAAAAAGACATTTTAAGCAACCTTTGCCTCCCGTTGCTGAAGATGCTCGCACGTGACTTCCTGGCACAGTTACATATATATCATATAATGTCAGTAGCTTTCCTTATTGTAACCTGATATAACTCAATGTGGCAGAAGTAACATATTGTGAGCCATCATGAGCCTAGCTCTTGTGTGCCAGGCTTATGGGCTGTCCTTCCATTTCAGTCTGTCTCTTGCAGATTGTAAACCACTAGCAAATGTCTGTTTCTTGTCCTCTGTGGACTATATCGAGGTGTCTTTGAATCTTTCAGGCCTCTGTGGTTGTGCCTCCCAGCCATAATTTCACCCATGAAGCAGAGCACATACCTGAGTTGGGTTATCACTCACCGTAACTCATTATAAATTGGCACTTCGCTAGGGGAGATATAGTACTTCAAACTGCTTTTCTCAAGTTAATCTGTACTCTTTTTCTTTGAATCAGGTAGCCTTACTTACTAGGTTTTATTCTAGTCCCAGGGAAAAGCAGCTGTAAGACCTGACAGACCTTACAGCAGGCAGGGGAAAAAGTTACTTGCACCTCTCAATCGTTGCAAAAATGTCTTTCCATAAAGCATGGCTCTGCCTGCAGGGCTGCAGGGGTGGCGTCGGTCTCCTTCCAGACTGCTTCATCCTGCGTCTCATCTGTCTGAAATGGTGCCAGTCCTGGGAACTTCAATACACGGGATGCAGCTCATTCTGTGCCTGCTCTAAGTGGATAGGAAACCATAAGAGCTTTCGGATACTACCAGCCCAGCCCATGTTGAGTTCAAGCTGGTGACCTAGAGAGTTTTTTTTTAAAACGTGCACAGAAGTACGAATTGACAGCAGCATGTTTTTGATGAGATTTTTCGGCAGCACTCAAGATGAAAGAGCAGATGGTGTTGATGGGAGTGCAGGGTCATAGGGTACAAGATGGGATTGTTATCATGTTAATAACAAGGCAGCAAATCCCCCACTGCTTTCTATTAGCCCGAAAGATGATAGTTCCCTGTTGGCCTTCATGTGAACCAGAAATGGCTGGTAACATGGGCGTCAGGAGGCTGCAGACACCTTATTAGTTCATCCTGTTGGTTTTGAGATGTAACCATTGATTCGTTAGGGTTTGGCCATTCTGACCCTTTTCCTCACTGCCCATGCCCTGGGAAGCCTTTTAGGATGCAAAGCAGTTTGAAGACAGAGCTGGTGTAGTTCTGGTTTACTTCTAAACCGGAAACATTGCTATGGAATTCACTTTGAATTGAATCTGTTATTTGTTAGTTTGAAGTTTGGGAAGTGCTGGGCATGTTGGAAGGCAGGCAGATGGAGCTTCAGCACTTGCACTTCGTATAAAGTAATCCGTATTACTCTGAACTTGGGGAAAAACTTTCTCTTTTAGTCGGCTTGCAGATCCTACAGGCTTTGCTCTCAGCTTCAGATAATCTTCCAGGGATCACTGCTTTGACTGGTACATTAGGAGCCATTCTGAACTGTGAAAAACATTTCAAAATCCTTTTTATTTATACTTATTCCGAATTGCCTCCCCCCCACCCTACCCCCAGGCTAACTGTAGAAATTGCTGTAAACATTTTCTGGAGATGGGATCTTGCTATTTATCTAAACTTTGTTTCTGCTTGTTGTTTATGTCCTATTTTTTTACAACATCCCCACACTTCACTCTGCTGGATGGGAAGTGTGAAAGTTATTATGTTAATAGGGATTGAGATGATTTTCTGCTCCCATAGTGCCAAGGAGATAGGAATGGATGTAATTCATCTTGGATTTAGTCCCTGTTGCACATACATCATCTTCACTAAGCCTCCCTGCACACATAGATACACGCACAGAGGTTCGTATTGCTTGGCGGAAGGGTCAGTGCTTTTCAGCTTGCTCCAGGATCAGCATAGCTTGGCTGCACTTTGTGCCCTTGCAAGTGGGTTCTTTGGGGTGTTTATACTGTGGCAGGTACAAGGTGAAATAGTGCCCAGTTTGCTCCTTCCCTCCCTCCCCCATAGCACCGAGAAAATGTTAGTCTGACTTGACAACAAACCCAGAGTCAAAGAGAAGAGGAGGGGCTATACCCTGCTTTTAGGCGAGTTAAAAATCAAATTGGTACTACTCGCTGTTTAGTTTGCTTGCATTAGTGTATGATTAGCTTTGTCATGGGGAATAATTCAAATGAACATGGATCAATATCTAAATACACATTAGGGTGTATTAAGAGGCTTAGAACCAATGGTCTGTTAAAAAGGAGGGTATTTCAGTTCCTTTGTACACTGTCTCACATTCAAAATGGTGTATTAGAGTATGAAAAAACCTAATGAATAAATCAAAAGATGATTATTCTGGGAGAATTGCAAATATTCTACCAAATATGGTTCCTTTTCTGGGGGTTTATAAAATCAAGTCTGGATTTTGGCTGTACAAACTTAGATTCTGAATAGTACATTGTTTCCTGTTATTGATGGGTGTTTGAAAGAGGAGGTGTGGGATAACAGAGTTTCAGAGCACATTTAGGGATGAATTCCTGTTGAAGGTGTTGTTTGACTGGCAGTGTGTCCCTAACAAGTGAAGGTGAATTGGCCAACAGAAGTGAAGCTGTTGTGTGGTGCACCATATAGACAATATGAGACTCAAAGCGCTGATACTATAGGTTTTGAAATAAATGGCATATTTTGCTCAACTGCAAAGATGAATGTAGTGTTGAAAACTTAAGCTGTTGTGTACTTTGTGTACCTGTGCAAATCTAAACAGCTATTAGTATTACAAGAAATAACCAGGTTCTGCTGGTGCTGGCTAGGGGCTGTTTGTGGATACTAATGTTGGGGGTTTCAATGGTGCGACTAAAAATGAGCAATCCTGTGGCATGATCAGCTCTTCCCTGCCTGGCTGGGGGACACGATGGCTGGAAATTCTGCATCTCTGTTCCCTGCGCTGCACTTGTCCTTTGATTACAAAAGGACAGCTCTCGAGGGATGTCATTGTGCATTTTCCTGAGATAAAATAATAGCTCTGTGTTTTGTGACCCTGGAACTTTAGGTCCTGCCAGATGCTAATGAACTAGTGGAAAACATCCAGGGCCTGGTAATTGCTTTGAGCCACAGCTGTTTGTGCTTGGTACACAGTGTCAAAGCTCGCTTCTTCAGTGGCTGTGCCCCGTGATATTGCCCCTAGGTCCCCTTGGGGACTCCTGGGTCAATGCAGCGAGCAAACGTCCTATAATTGGGTACAAGAGAGTGTGGTGTCCGTGTGGACACGGACAGCTTGGGGATGAGTCATGCTCTTGACACCACCTATGTGGTTCACATTTGGTGTCTGCAGTAAATCCCAGGCAGTGCTAGCAGGCAGTGTGTCCTGCTGCAGGGGCTGGAGTAACAGCAGAGCCCTTGGCAGAGCAGCAGCTAGGAAGGAAATGAGGCTCGTGCACTGACCCGATCTCATTCAAACATACAGCTGTCTCTGTCCTATTTATTCATTTGCTACTTGAAAAAACAGCTTTTTAGGTGCAGAAAATAGAAGGTGCTAATAAAAATCAGTGGTTTAATTTTCTTTGGATGCGTGTTCCCTGTAGGAGACCTTCTCATCCACTGTCATCTTTGGCAAGACACAACTTTTGATGTTTGCATAGACCTGAAAAAGGCTGAGGCATTTTACCACCCTTTTAGCGTAGGTTAATTCTCCCACAGAAATGCAGAATTAAACTGAGTGTGAGAATACTTTTCTGTGGCATCAATGGAAAGTCATTTCTGACACCTACAGCCGTGGATGGCAGGGGTTTGAACCACCTTGGCTGTGTTGCACTGGGGGGGTTTAGAAGGGACTTGCTTGCCCCGATGCCCTGGCTGAGCAGGGAAGGGCAGGGATCTAACTGCAGAGTGGGGCTGAGCAGCCTCATCTCCAGCTGCTGCAGCTGGGGACGGACTAGGGCATCTTCCCGTGTGCAGAGCTGCTTAGGAAGGTTAGAGCCATACAATCAATTAAATGAAGTGATTATTATTGGTCAATATTGGTATTTGGATCCCTTGTCTTAGTTTATGAGAAGTTCTAAAAACCTCTGTTGACAAGTGAATGAGTAGCCAGGCTCTCAAAGTTAACGGCTTTCATATGATGCACTGACACCATTACCAGTATTGATAGTACTTTTAAGGTGGGTAATACTGGCAAAGGTTTCAGGATCTGCCTCATCCACTATGTATCTCTGTGCGTACATATAGTAGGAGGTGGTAAGTCAGTGGTACATGTATTTATTCCGTCTCACTCTCCCTGTAAAAAAGATACCTAGACCTAGAAAAGGTACAGAGAATGATGAAAGGATCTGTGAAGACATGCACAGCTACAAGGAGAAATTTAACAGTCTGGGAGACTCCAGTCCCCAAAAGGTGTGATACAAGGGAGACAAGAAAAATCTGTAAAATCATAACTGATCTGAAGATGATGAGAAGCAAATTGTTTGCTTTTTTTGCAGGATAGGATACTGCGAGACTCCCACTTAAGGAACCAGCCAGCAGGTCAAAAACAACAAAAAGAGGTGACTTTCTTCTACGACATATAGTGAAATTCTGAACTTCGTTCAGCATCTTATGGAAACATAAAGAGGTTCAACTACTGGCCTGACTAATTCAGGTCTATCTGTGTTATTAGATGTGTTACTGAGGGCACATCTTTGGACTTGAGATTTCTTACATTGTTTCCTTGTGCATCTTAAAGTGTTTGGACATAGGATGCTGGGCCAGATAGCTCTGCTCCAGTACAGCACTTTCAGTATACAGCGGAAATACAGTAGGCTGATTATAATCATCCTGTAGTTTGCAACTTGATATTCACTGCTCTGTGGCATGCTTAGAGCTGGGAGACTTGCAGCAAGCTGCAACCAAATCAATGTGTCTCATTAAACCAGAGACAGGGAATTGGGCAGTGTTTCTGAACAGGCAGAAGAACAAATAGTCTGAGAGTTGTCTTCCCAGGATTTTTTATGCATTAGTTTCATCTTGATAGTGGTGGATGTCTCACTGTTTTGTTTTGGTTTTTTAAAGGGTCTTTACAGATACTATTTTAAAACATCAGCCTGGCAGCATCAAAGCTTAACAAGTGGGTATGTAGAGGGAGGCTGAGAAAAGGAGGGGAGCAGAAGAGAGACTGACTCCTGATTACTTGCTCTGGTTACATGGTAGCATTACTGCAGCTGCAGAATCAGAAAGGAGATATTTGCTTTATGCTTAAGAGGCTTTATTGTTTCTAAACTATATATAGTTCTGTAATCTTTCTTTAGGTGGGGGAGGGCATTGCGGGACAGACCTCCAAAGCATTGCCACCCTGCTTGGTGGGAGAGCGAGGGGTTAACACGGTGGTGTAGGGTTCTCCAAATGGGCAAGCTCATTGTCAGAATAATGTTTAGCCAGGTGTTAATCTGTGTCTGGAGGGAAGTGCTGGAATTCATTATTCATCCCACTGGGGGAGGTCATGGTCCTGGGAGGCTGCCAGCGCTGGAGCCAGCCTCCTGGCTTTACTGACATGTGCCATTTGTGATGAATGCAGCTGAAGTCCATTTGAGGAATTCTCTTGTCAGGCAGCCAAGCTGACAGCGAAACGCGGAGCTAAGGCATTCAGCGAGCTCTGTTGCAGCAAGTGAGATCGTGCTCAGTGTTGGGAGGGCAGGAGGGGACAAACTGGAACCGCAGAAGGAAAGCATCGTTTTTTCTTTTTGTCCTTCTTTTTTCTTTCTCCCACCCTTCGCTTCCCCTAAATACTGTGCTCTCCTTGGAGAATTGCTGGCGCTGACAGAAGTGCCGACACGCTGCTTTTCATCAGCAGGATAGGTTTGGGTTGCTTTTTTGTTTTTTAACAAGGGCAGGAGGTGAGACAATGATCAAGTCAAGTTGGTTCTACGTCAAATTCAAGTATGCAGAGAAGGTAAGTCTGTACATTTTCTGCTGCAGCCTTTCCCAAGGGATTGCTGCGTGGTCGCCTGCAGCCCCCTTCTCTTGACAGGGAGCTCTGGCCACCAGCACAGCGAACGCCGCTGAGAAGTTTTGCTGGTGAATTTGTTTTCCTATAGATAACGCTGTGCTGAAAGGCGGTGCAGCGCAGGGTATGGGCTTGAAATGTCACAGCCGCAACTTCAGCATGGTGCAAGTGGAAGAGAAAAGAAAACCTCAGATCTAATTCCTATGGTGCTGTGTCCGTTGAAGAAAAAAACAGTGGTAGAGATGTATTTGTTTTTCTTGTGTAGAGCTTGAAAGCAAGGACTATTTCTTCTTCTGTAGAGCTGGTTATGAGATGTGACCTGCTTCTGCAGGGAAGTCAGTGCTTTTCTTCTCCTTTAGTAACTATGTATTTAATCATCCATAATTACTACTGGAAGAAAGAAGCTTTATTGATTAAAAAGTAGTGAGATCTATTCTAAGGCTGTTTTCTGGGGGTTTACTGCGGAACTTGCTGCATTTCCTACTGCACAGAGCACGGTGCTTTCTGTTGTATTTTCCTTTTACACTCATCTTACACTTTATCTTGCCTGTCCTTTGGTACCCAAATGCCCAGGGGAAACAGAGGGATGGGGATGGGGAGAGGATGGACCAAGATTTCAGCAGGGACCTGCTTGACAGAGATGCATTTTCACTGAGTATCTCCCTGGAGGGTTTCCTGCCCCAGGTTGAAGACTGATCTTGTTGCCAGTAACGCTGAGACCCAGTCACAGTATTTGGATGTAGATTTGCTGTTTTCTTTAATCCAGCAAAATGGGGGAAAGAGCAAGACAACTTTTTTTTGTGAAAATACTGAGAAGCCTCACTATCTGTTCCCTACACATCCTTGAGCAGTTAGCAACTTGCTATTCTTAGAACAGGGGGAAAATCCATGCATGTGCTATTAGCCTGAAATATTCTATTCTGGCAAATTGTCCCACATTGATTTATTTCTTGTCTTTGTGCCTCAAGTTATACCGCACACAGTGAAAGCTTATATATTTCATTTAACAAGAAGCATATATATTTCATTTAACAAGATTGTACTATCATTTATCCCAGGCTGCAAATAGCATATTTAACAAAGTCACAGATTTAACTATTCCGTTTTCATTTGTTCTGGGCAGTCTTACAAAGGCAATTTGACTGCAAAATCCACTTTATTAGGCAGTTATATTTTATCTCCTTGATGTTTCGCTGCAATATTTCTATGTTCTTTAAAGTCATACCAGACGTATAAACATCTATATCAAAATAAATCGACTCTGCATATTTAGCATATGAAACTCTTCCTGGAAATAAAAATCTAATGAAATCAGTAGGTTTTTGCCAGAGGATTTTTTTTTTCACCTTTACANTTTTTTTTTTTTTTTTTTTTTTTTTTTGAGTTCAACCAGAAAGCCCTTGATTCCCTGAACAGAGCAGATAATGTTCCTGTTTTTCTGTCACTGCCTGATTCTCTGTGTGTGTTACATAACCTGTCATACCAGTTTTGTCAGAGACAGATATTTTTGAGATCTACAACCTGGGAAATCTGAACATGGATGAAATCCAGGAAACCTGTTTAATCTGTATTCTTCCTAGAGTTACTTGTGCCTTATAAGATTTTCCTCTGATTCACCAGGGAAGTTGCCAAGTCTGTTCATATGTTGGGGGGAGAAAACCCAACCCCCAAACCATAATGCACACGCACAGGAAGACAAAAACTGAAGTGCATGCCTAGTCTTTTATTGAATTTCATGTGTATTAAGAGACCGCTAGTACTTTGCATGGAAGTGGGCATTTCCTAATGGAATGCGCTTCAGAAATTTCGGTCTTGGCTATGAGGTAGGGATGTACCCCCTTGCTAAACACAGGATTTTATGTCAACTTTCTTGTTGCAGTTGGGGCTTGGCTTATTCGGCATTAGCTTCAAGTCTTCATGTGAAAGTTGTGCTAGTGTGGCTTAGGTGTGAATTGACGCTGAATTTATTGAACCGGTGCAGTTCTTTGGCTGGACACTGTAGGTACATGATCCGTGAAACAAGTGCTTCAGCGTTAGTGTAACCACATTGGTTTAAAAAATTAGGTCAAATTCTTTTGCAACTCTTCCATGTTGTCAAGGTTTTAGAAATTGGGTTTATGTTAGCTAAGCTGAAGTACCTTTGAAATTCTCAAATGAGCTTTTTACAGCAGTTTGTCTAAATAGATTTAAAATCTCACTTGGCGATGCAGTTTCTCATTTTCAGTTGACATAAGTGTGGGCTGCTGCAGGAATGAGTGTTCCCACTCCCAGCTACACGTTGTCAGTGGTAGTGCTTGTGCAGCCATGTGGTGACATGTGTCCGGGAGCTGATCCAACTGGAACTGACAGGTTTTATTCCCTTTTTTTGGGCTGGCTTCATTTTCAGGCAGATCAGTGTGTTCACCCCAAGTATACAGCCATAAAGGATGTACCTGAAAATACCTGGTTGAGGGTGAGTAGAAAGGACAGCGATGTCTCTTCTGGCAGCAGCATGTGAAAAGAAAATTAATTTAAGTTCTCTCTTCTCATTTGGAAGTGTTATATAAACTCTGTTTAAGGGAGGTCATTTTAGGTTAGGGAAAGGTTGGGTCTCTGCCCTCATGTCAGTGCAATATGTTGGTTAAATTGGAACTAGAACTGCTTTTCCTCTGTGTGCCACAATACTGCCATTGCACTGTTCCCTCTAAATTCTCTTGTAAAGAAGTTCATTGACATTTTTATTAGCTGTCTGGCTTTGTGAAGTTGACATCCTTGCCTCTGGCCATCACAAATTTTTTTTTTTTTTTTTTTTGCCTTTGATTTGCTTTGGAAGATTTTGATGTCTGAAGACCCCTCTGTGATAAAGCATATATATTTATATACATCAGAAGTAACTCTGCAGGCAGCTTATAGATTGTAAAATATTCCTTCACATATAGATTGTCAACCTGTTTTACTCTCTTGGCATCACTGCACTTTACTGCTATAAACTGTTCTGTTGATTGTGTTTGAACACTGCTCATCCCATCTGGGTTATCTGTAGCCTCTGCAAAAAAGACCCGAACCAAGTTTGGCGATCTAACTTGTCTGGAGCTTCAAGGAAATTCAACCCTCATGGGTCTTCTGGGAGCTTTCACACTCATTGCATCCACCTGACACCTTGAAGTCTCTTAGCCAGTCAACTTGTGTCATCTGCCTGCCTGTGCAGTGGCTGGTTTATACTGGTAGGAAAAAAATGTGGTGGCTGTGCATTTGTGGCTGCAACAGAAAGCCTGAGAAATGGTCTTTAACTCTCTTTGGATGTTCACCTTTTGTCCTAAAGACATATTGGAACTGGAAGCAGAAGAGGTAGATGTTGGATAAACTGATGTTCTTTGGCATGTTAGTTTGCTCAAGTCATCCAAGCAGTTTTTTGTACATTGTGTTAGACAAGCACTGTAAAACCATTTCACTGCAGCACATTTTAAATTGTGATTAAAATAATCAGCTAATAAAACTAACTAAATTAGAAATCTGTACAACTTCATCTTGAGTCTATTATCAAGTTAATCGCAAATATTCTATTACGTAAACTTCAAGGGAGCCTATGGGAGAAACCCCAAAGTTTTTGTTTACCCTTTCAAAGATTTAATATAAGGTCATTTGGACACAAGCCATTTTTACATAATACCCATATTCAGAGTGCATTTACACTGTAATTAAAATTCAATGGCTTCATACGAATAATAGTGCTGACACTAGGAAATCAGTTTGAGGGGGGAAGAAAAAAGGCAAGCTCTTGGAAATCTATGAAATTCTGGAAAGTGTGGGAGATGTGTGGAGAGAGGCAGCGTGAGTGGGCAGTCTGGCTTCATGTGTTGCTGCTTGTACGTGAAGGAACTTACGGATGAAGTTGGAGGACTTGAAAGGTTTTGCTTCGTCCTTGAAAAGCCCTGTCCCTTGTTTGAGGTTCATTGATAGATATTGCTGCACTGAAGTGAAGCTTAATTTTCCTGTTCCCAGCAGTGCCCAAGGGAGAGAAGTGGTGTATTCCTAGCTGGAAAATTAGATTAAAACACCCAGTACCTAGATAGAGGGTACATTCATTTCTTCCTCTGTTGTAAGACTCCCACTACTCTGAAAGGCAGTTTACAGTTTTGACAGCTAAAATAAAAAGCCTTAAGGACAAGCAACCACTTTGAATGTTCGAAGGGCTTCATTTCCAGCAGAAAGATTTCAATTACAGTGATTTTCCTTGAGTAAGTACAAGGAGGTAAATGGAACCCCTGTTTCAAATGTTAAACTCGCAGACTACATTATTACCAGTTGTACTTTGAATGTAAAGGATAAAGCCAATCTAAATCAAAGCCCTGATTCAAAATTACTTTTTAAGAGTATGATGAGGTCTGCACCCAGTAATTCAGCCACTTGGTATTGAGCAGCACATAGCACATCAAACGTGACTTTCATTAGATTGTGTTGCTCTTCTGGGGGGATCGAGGCAGGAAGCATCTTTCTTGACAAGCACTGAGAGTTGCATCTTGTAAGGGCTGCTCTGCAGCTGGAAATTCATATGTTGGCTGTATTTTTAGAGAATTTAGTTATTTTTCTTTTTTCTTTGACTTTGCTCGTTGTCTTGTCTTTTATAACAGTGATTTGGTTATTTATCTCCTGTGTGGCAAAACCTCTCTTCCCTCCCACTCACTGCAAAAAGGTTTTTCACCTCAGGACCATTTCCTCCCCTTGCTGGGGTAGGTAACACATTTTCAGAAGTCTGTGGTTTTTTAGACTGGACACTGAAATGTGCACAATGTTTGTATAACACAGGTGCTCAAAAGAGCTGGATAGCCAAGATGATAAATCAATCTGGTGACCTGAGCTCACTTGAAACATTCATTTTCCCTGGAATGATGAGCTTTTCCAGAAATATGTACCCACAGCTTGATCAAGTCGGGGATAACTGCTTCGGTGGATGACTTTTTGGGTCAGGTATATGCCCAGAGGCATCAGAGGAAGGGCAGGGATTTAACCAGCCTGCTCCTAGAGCAATTCCCTATTCCATGGAGGCTGGTCCTCTTGGCACTCAAACCATCCTGGCTAGTGCCTGGGAGGTGGGAACCCACCTGCTTTTTCTCCAAAAGTGTTTGCTGGAGCTAATTGTGCTAATTTTATTTATTTATTTTTGCTACTTCTTCTCCTCATTGGTTTGTAGATGGATTTCTGCAGGTGTGAAATCAGATGTTACTCTTTAAACTGATGGAGATGATCAGCCAAGGGTTGTGTTTTCCTAAATTACTCAGCACAGACACCTGGTTCAGTATTTTTATCACTTTTAGCTACTGAAATTTTTCCTTTCCTGCCTATGAATATTAAAAGTTTGCATTTTTTTTAAATTGTATTGCAACTGTGACTGCCAGCGCTTTAGGGAAATGAGTAAGATTTGTCGTTTTATGTGCTTGCATACAGATACTGGGCCTACTCAACAAATTCAGGAAAATAAATGTAGGAATTTACTTTTCTTGTAAATACAGATTATTACAAATGTGCCCTTGTGCTTTAGGAGCCCAGGCTCACTTGGACTCAGCTGCTTACCCCTGCCTGGTTTTGCTGGGTGACCCTGGGATTGCCATTACAGCCCTATCACCGAGAACTGCCGTGCTTCATATTTTGGCTTTTCGTTATCGCATTATGATTTTATCTGGCATTTCTGTGAACACAAAGATGTCAAAGGATGATAGGTGCTTGCTAACAGTGGATGCAGCCTGCACCACTGCTGCGCTTTGCTTGAGGCTGGCAAGTGGGTCTGAGCAATGTTTTTCCCTTATTTTGGCCTCGAAAGGCTGGGTTTGGCTGGCGCACCAGCAGTAAGCATAGGCTCGCATCTCCATGGCCTTGTGTGCCCAGTGAAAAGTAGGCAAGGCTGAAACCCAGAGGAAGAAATGCCATTGCTGTGCAGTTGCCAGCCCCAGAGGACTGGGAGGTCAGCTCCTCACGGCAGCACTGCTCAGCCCCACAAGCCACACGTGTACGTGCTTGCGTCAGAAACTGCCCCTCAGTTTTCTTCTGGCCCTGGGTCTGCAGAACTGAGTGAAGTTCAGCCAAACCTCCTGCGAGGGATAACCTCCTGCAGTGTGAGCAATGATCAGGTCCCTGCTCTGCTCTGGCTCTCTCCCTTTATTTCCACACTACGTTGTTAAATTAAAAGTGGTAGATGGGCCACGGAATTGGCAAGCAGATGCAGGCTGCAAGCTGCTTAATCTCTGTGTATGTTATATTCTCTACCTGGTCCTTACAGTCATAAAGGTAGCTCAGATTTCCAAGCGTTTGGAGGAGAATGCTGAAGAATGTTGGACTAAGTAATGTTTACTTATTTATTTTTGATTTAAATTGACCTTTCTCCAATTCTGGCAGTTCTTGGTATTTGGGCCAGTTCTTGGGAGAGCTCTTGTGTGGTTTTAGATAAGGGCATTTTAAGTAAGGTGTTAAATCTTCCTGATTTCTTTCAGTTCTGCACATTGAACGTTTGCAGTTTGCTTTTTGCTGTAAGTGGTTATCACTAACCTGTAACATTTTGAAGTGAAGAATCAGAAGGCTCCATAGGTTCGTTTGGCTTTGCTGGGAATATGGTAGAGATTTAAAGAACTTTTTCTTCCTTGAATCCAGGGCAGTTGTTGCATCCTGCGTATCCTGCAGGACTCGCAGCAGCCTGGCATGGCCAAGTCATTAGGAAGCCCAAGCAGCACCCATTTTCCCCTTGATGTTTCTCACAAAGGGAGTCACTGCAGCAGAACTGTTTAAGCACCTGGGTGTCACTTTAGGAACCTCCCACCTACAAGCGGGAATATGTTGGGGGCAGTTTCCAACTGCATCCAGCTTCTGGACAGCTTTGTCTTTAATATGGTTTGGGATCTAGACCTGAAACTTTTCCATCTTCAGTCCTGGTTTTTTGCATGTATTTGTAAGACTAAGAAGAATTGCATACTAATGGGAATAGTCAATGGCAGGTAATATAGCAAGAAGAAAAGAGCCCTGTTACATTCTTCTGATGTAAATTTTTAATCAAATGTATTTTCTTCTGTTAAGCAACTTTTACAGCCCACTGCACAAAACATACAACCAAAAATCTTTGCACAATGAACTCCTTGTAATAGTCTAGCAATGCATCCATTACATATTTTTAGGTATGTAATGCATCTAATCCATTTTTGCGTGCATGGCAGTGTAGCCTTCAAAAGGTAATTAAAATTTGCACAGTCCTGCTTTCACAGTTCCTTACGTTTTCTTCAGATTGCAATGCTTTGGAGAGCTTCATTAGAAGTGGTTTCTCCTGTAACAAGAAGGAAATACAATTCTAAATGAATTAGGAAGTAAAATTTTAAATACATTAGAAAGCTGGAAACTTTGTATCAGAATTTCTAAAATGATTGTACAGTGATTGGTATCAGTGAACACTGTTCTTCAGCACAGCTGGATTGAAGAGTTGATAGATGATAGACTAGGTTGTAATAGCACTAATAATTACATTAAATAGCACTTTTCAATTCAAATAATTAGAGGTAAGTTTTGTAGCAACCATGTGGACCATGGATGTAGCAGTATCCTTTTTATGGGTGACCAGACTCAGCAATGTCATCACTGTTTGTGTGTCTTCTACATGAGGACTCCTGCCTGAAGGCCCTTGTTTGAAACCAATGTACTGCCCTCACCTGCACATCTCCCTGCCAGCCAGCCGCCCTCTGGGAAGTCAGGGACAAAATGGACTTTCTTTTTCCAAGCTAGAGGCCAATTGTGCCTGTAGATGTTGAGCGGCAGACTTGGAGATGCTGCCAGTCAGAGGCGTGATGTCAGTGAGCCTACCAGCAGCCTTTTGCCTCAATTTCAGCATCCCTGTTTTGAATTTCTGCTTCTCAAGCTGCTTCTGTTACAAAACTCCAGCTCCCATTTGGCATCTGGCCACACACTGCTGGGCTGGACCTTGCTGACCTCTGCTCAATGATGCAATGAAACTGCTAATAATTGTAGCAACACCCTCAGTATTGAAGGCATCTGAAAAAGTAATATTCTTCATGGTTTCTGGGAGCTTTGGCCAAACAGGGTGTGCTTTCACGGCTATGCCAAGAGCTGGCAGGCCTGGGAGTGTGCTTCAGGTTGGAGCGATGTGGGCAAGAACTCTCTGAGCCTTGTTAATGTGCTGTGCCTGGTGAGGTCTACCCTGAGGTGAGTCAATGCCACTGGAAGACAGAAGAGTGTGCACCAGCTACCTTCTCTTGGGCGATGAGCTGTGGTAAGACCTTCTGCTGTCTGGGAATGACTGTTTTGGGGCCAGTAAAGAAGCTGACTCAAGCATGGTTGGGCACACAAAAATGCAGAGGAATTCTTTTGAGTGGCTGTTTGGGACACAGCTTTTGAGTGTGGTATGTTTAATGCTGTAACCAGTTACATGTAGGTACTTGATAGATTAATATTCAGGACACAGTAGATGAGAGAGGCTGGCTGAGGGGATGTCACACGCAATCTGTTAATCTAGAATTATTTTCTGTTCTGTAGATGGGAAGAAAACCTCTGATTTACTTACTCTGATTTTTTAATTTTTTATTTTTTTTCCCCCTGGACTTCGTTTGCCTGAGGACTGGTTCTGCCCTTTAATTATTTAAGAACTGGGTTTTGTTTACAGTTTGTAATAAGACTGATAAAAGATTAACAAGGTGCTTGTGAATCATTTTAAGGAAATTAAAGCTTTGAAAGACTTACAACTGCAAATATTTGAAAATAGTAAAGCAGAAGAATAAGAACAGACCAGATCGGATAATCAAGTTATTGGATTTGTTTGGGAGAAAAAATAACCTTGTTTGCAATCGGATGTGAGAGCAGCATTGTCTGCTGTATCAAATATTTATGTGTGCTTTTAGAAAATTTGAAGATACTGCTTGTGTGAAACAGCACTGGCTATGTTAAAATAATGTTTTGTTACAGTGTGGGGTAGCTGCCTGAATAGAGCATGGGTTGGAGAAGGGTTTCAGAGTGGAAATACATGTGTCTTAAGTTCACCATAGTGGCAAGCCTGTGCCAAAGCATGTATACCTTATGGTGCTTTTAAGGACTGTCTTGACTCTCCCCTAAAACAATCCTAATGCCTATATGAAATGATGGACTGAGCTGATTTCCATGCAAGGGTGAAATTAGGGAGGTTCTAATGCCGTTTCTGTGCACGAACATGATCTTGGGGTTGTAGTGGATATTCCCATCAAAACAGCAGCATGGCGCTCAGTAGTAGTAAAAAAGACTAACCACCTAAAATATTGGGAAATATACTAAGAATGGAACAGGGAACATTGGAACAGAAATCCCTCATTTACCTGCATCATGGATACTTTGTGCAGCTCTCGTCCTCCCCTCTCCAAAGACTTGCAGACACTGTAATGCTCAGAGAAGAGCTGCAAGGCTGTTCAGAGGTGTCGAACTGCCTCTGTGTGAGGAGGAACTAAATGAAGTAGAACTCTTCAGCTAGGTAAATAGGTAAAGGAGATGTGACATCGGTCTGTGAAATCAACTGGGACAGGGTGGATGGGGATTTTTCCTTGCCTTCCGACACAAGAACTTGGGGATGTCAAAGGAAGTCAGTAAGAGCCAGGTTGAAGGAGATCAGAAGTAGGTGGTTCTTTGTGAAGGTGTTGACCAGTGCAACTGGTTGTCGAAGGAAATTGTGGATGCTAAAAGTTTACATCGCTTCTGGGAAAGTGGACAAATTAATGGAAATGAAATGAACTGATTGCCACTGAGCAGGCAGAAACCACATCAGGAGTTCAGTGAGCTGGAAATGACTGGAGGTGGAAGCAAGGGGGAAAGATGTATGTATATAGAGACAGACAGGAGTATTATATATACTTAGCCTATTTTTGTTCTCTTCTTTTGGACATCCATTTACAGCCACCATTGGAAAGAGGATGCTGTTCAAGCTGGGCCTTTGATCTGGCCCAACACAGCCATTCTCTGGGCTGATGGTGCTGGGGCACCTTATTCTGAAACATCTTGTCTTATATGATGACTGTTATGTGAAACTGGTGTTCTTCAACATCCACCAAGCTTAGCAGCTGTGGATTTGACTGTGATTGTTACCTTAAAACGAAGGCATATCATGTAGTGATTACAGCTTAGTATTAATAGCTGGATTCCTAATTTTCTACTGAATGTGCTCTGGGACTAGGAAGAATAATTTCATTTCTCCTCTTCTATGTGCTTCATTTTCTTCACCCATAATGGGTGTGAATGCATACATGTTATCAGGATTATTATCTATGCAGTATTTTTGGGAGAATTACAATGCATTTCTTTGAAGCTATTGGACAAGACAAGGGAAGGCAAGCAGCATTTCTTTTTCAGTGTCCCCAGAAAAGTTTCAGGATGGGTGAATTATTGCATTACAGAGCTCTTTAGCACCCCAGTGAAAAAATTGGTACAAACCTTTAAGCCTAAAATTATATTTGCAGTTAAATGAGGTGACAAGAAACTTTTGGGGCAGATGAGGAGAGATTGAGTCTAATTAAATGGAGTAATTTTATCCCTTTAGGAAAGAGCTGTGAAAGCTAACACCGGTAACACAGCAGGTTCAAAGGTCTGTGTGTAGATCCTAATCTGCTTAAAAGATGGGGTAGAATTTCACTGACTGTATCATAAACTCGAGTTCAGTAACCAAATAGTTCCTTTCTTGAACATCCAAATACAAACTGTGAAAGAAGACAGAGGAGTTTAAAGGAGGTGAATTAAGATCAGCCTGTGTACAAATGTTACCTATGACTTGCTGATAATGATAGAAATATTCCAAAAGCTCTGGTCTTTTTTTCCACCCTTTTCAGCTGGCATCATTGCATATCTTTGGCAGCTCTAACATACCTTGTTAAAGTTATGCTTCAAGGCAAATTTCTAATCTGTAGGTCTCAGCAATGTTTTAAAATGTCTCCTTTTGCTTTCCCCTATAGCTGATTTTTCCATTTTGCTCTGCAGTTTTGCAAATTAATTATAACCAGCTAGAGCTTGCACACATGGGTAGGGTTGACCTCCATGTCGGAAGAGGGCAGTGCATCCCTGTTCTCAGGGAGCAATGGGGGGGGTGCATGTGGGTTGCCTTACTTTGTAGTTTTATTCAAACAATATTTTTAGCTTCCAGTGTTCTACATGATGCAGATGTTGGAGATGAATAGAAAGTGTTTGTATTTCCTTGTTTAGTGTTCTGTAATTTTTCAGTGTTGTGATCAATCTTTGTCCAGCCTTCTTGAAACTTCACTTGTGTTTAGTGTATTCTCTCTGATTGTCAAGGATCTCCTTTAAAAACCTAGGATTCATTCCATCTGGTCCCAGGAACTTGGCAGCTTGTGTGGCGAGCAATAGCTGGTTTTTTGTTTTTTTTTTTTCTGAGAGTGCTAGTACAGAGAAGTCAATTCATGGCTAAAAAGATTAAAATCCCTAAATCAGAAAAGCTTGAAAAATATAACAATTTGCAATGCTGCCAAGGAAGTGCTTCTTGTTGGTTTAAAAAAATCTTATGACAAGTTGAAAGAGAGAGATTTGGAAGTGTAATTCAATTCTGTTGTCAGTCCAGGAGAGTTAAAGCTGAAACTGTGTTAGAATACATTAACGGCACTGCCTGGACAGAGAAAATCAACTGCCTCTCAGAGACAATTTTTTGCTGGTTCCCATTCTGCCTCAGTTTGTTAGGACCTGGTTTGGATTTCCTAACTTTGATGTCACTCATGTTCATCACCTGGTGGGCTCAGAAAAGGTGTCTGCTTCTGTGTCCACAGGTGCCCCTTCTGAAATAAACTGTGTTTTGCAGCAGTAAGGAAATGGGGAGTGGGATGCTGAAATGGAACGGGGTCAAGCTAGCAAATTTGAAGAGAGAGGCATCCATATGGTACGTTGGAGGTGTTACGTATGCCTTACACTCAGAGGAAGCGTCCCCTCTTCTTGTCAGGGTTTGGCAGTAATTGGGCACAGTGCTGCGGTTCTCGGTGATAAGGTCTCTGGGTGGTGGGCGGAGAGAACCGCTTTGACGTTTTGGGTATGGCCCCGATGATGGTTATCAGTGTTTTGGATGTGCTGTTAGGATTGTGCTCCTGGAGATCGTGTGAAATCTCGTAGGAAGGGCAGCATTTTGTGGCAGAGCGGTGCCATCAGCCCACCCCTTGCTGCTACTTCCCTGCTCCTGCTGTTGTACTCACCAGCTTCCCAAATTTTTTGGTTTTTTTTTTCCCCCACTTCCATGTAAAAAGGGGAAACCAAAGAGAAACCAAAATCATCTGTTCTCTTGGCTGAAGGTACAGGTTGAAGTTTTGTTTGGTCACAGAAGGTGGGCTCGTTCAGTGCTCAGATATCACTGTGGCATGTTAGTGAGAGAAATTGGGAGCACAAAATCCCATTTCTCTCCCAGCATGGACAGAAGATGATGAACAGAGATGTGGGTCCTTCCACTGTCAGTGGTGGGAGATTATGGAAAGAGATGCTGCTTTTGTGACCTCGTCTAGTAGTCACCTCTGAGACCAGTAGCAGGTATAAATCTAAATCTCTAAGAAATCTAAAAAATTATTTGATATAACTAAAAGCGTGCCAGAAAGTGCCCTGGCATAGTACCCCATAGATTTTCTATTGCATTCTTCTTGATCTTGTAGGTTTACGTGGGCTTGGGACATGGGTTAATATAAAAGCTCAGTACTTTGAAAGTCACCTTTTTGTTAAATCCCCATATCTCCTGGCTCTGGGCAGTGGACTGGTTACATGGATATCTTACAAGATCATGAGAAATATTTTAAAATGGTTAGTTATGGGCCTTTGATGGGACTGACTGCCTTGAGAGGTACTAAGAAGTAGTTTCAGCCGATCGCTGTAGGATATCGGGTAGTGAGTGACCGTGTGGTCATGCACCAGAAAGAGAAGGTATAGTGAGAGCTACTGTAAAAGCTCATGGGTTCAAAAGCAGGGTAAAGTTTCCCTTCTCATTTTGGGCAACTCAGACTTGGATCCTTCCTCTTCTATCTTCAAGCATGTAACTATGATGTCTGAATTCGGAATCTTGTCTCCTTAGGGTCTCTGGGTCTGGGAGGAGAGAAACGAGCCCACTCCAAGGTCTGAATGGCTTTTGAAGGTTCCCAATTTTCCTTGATAGTACAGCGGGCCCTGGCAATGAGGCCTCTAATTTGGTTGTTTCATTTAAAGACTTGTTTAATAGCTAGGTGAAATCTTGCATTTCTGTGCCACAGTTTCTCCCCTTGTCAAAGGAATATTTTTTTTATTTCTCCATCTCTGAAGGTTTTGAATGTTAGAGGCTCTGGGGTGCTTGGCTACTCTCAGAGGGGGAGATGGCCTCTGACGCAGGGAGGAGATGTCTGTTCAAATATTCTCAGTAATGCCTTCTCATGAGAATGGGCAAGCACCTACAGATGTTCCTTGACCATGAATCTGGCAGCTTTACATTTGTATATGTTGTTTTTACCCAAAGTCGCATTTGCAGAACCCCAGAAAAGTCAGAGCCCGAGCAACACTTAGCACCGTGTGCAGTAAACCAAGGCTTGCCCTGGAGACCTTGTCAGCTAAAGGGCCTTACAGGACAAGGCTGTTCAAAACACTGAACAAATATAAACCCAGCAAGTCGCTCAGGTGTGCAAGTGACTTTTGGAAGTGTGGTTCGATATCCAAAGCTGCGCAGTTGATGGCAGAGGAGCGAATGGGAAAGCTGGCTCTGATCGCAGGTCACCCACGGAGCACCGGGACGATGCCGGGTGCCTTCCTGCCCTCCCTCCCTGCACTCCAAACGAGCAGTCCTAGCACTCAATACATTCGCGGAAACTGGCTTGCAACACCAGTCTGCTTTGCATCTCTGAGACCAGCAGTATAAATATACAAGTTAATGTGTGTGTGTGTGTGTATCTTAAGTGCAGCACATCCTTTGCAGTCACATCAGTTCTTTCATTCTCTTCAGTTAAAAGTCAAAATAGAGCCTGTGTCTCCATAAACATTTCTATCCAAGTATTGTGACTTGTGTGGAACAGAGTCAGTGGTCAGTACTGACCTGGGAAGAGTCCCTGCACAGTTGCAAACTGATTTTTATCCTGACCATAGTCAAAACATCTGAAAGATTTGTTTGCAAGTGTCTGTGTGTCCATGTTTATAGTCCTGTAATACTTCTAGGTTTAAACATTACCAAACATAGGTACAGCATTGATTCAATCTCTATGATTTTGATATATAGTCTAATATTTTTCCTCTTTGTAATAGTTCACTGAGGTATATGTAGGAAAATGGCAATGCCTTTAGTTTCCTTCTATAATCCTTCTATAATCCTGACTCACACGATCAACTCAATGAAAGTCAAGATGTCTAGCTGCAGATGTGCTGATAGGTGCTTGTATCACTGTCTAATAAGCATTGCAAAGTCTAGAAGACAAGATATCAACCTGTGAATTTCATGGAGACCTTTTCTGATATATACTTCTATTTTGTATGATTTTATAGATCTTCTTAGACTGGATAAGGGCTTAGCTAAAGTAAAAATTGTGGAGCAACTTCCAAAGTATGTTTGCTTATAGACAGATCCTTCTTGCAGCTTCACAAAACAGATGAATGAGTTAAGCATTAAGGGATCAGCGAGAAACAGATGCCCAGATTCCTTATGTGATACTGAATATTACACCAAGCATGTATTTGCATCTTTTGATGCCTGACTTGAGATATCTAGTATGGGGTGATTCTGTATAGCCCCACCGGCTTCGCTGTAGAAATGCTGCCTAAGGACTGGTTTGTGAACCTAAGCCATTTTCACCTCCCAGATCTTTCCTGAGTCTGCCCAAGACCTCATCATCGTTTTATCAGTTTATTGGTGATGTCATCACATGCAACTGTGACATACAGTCCCAGCATAATGTACACCCACAGCATAACATAGATAGTGGCAACTGGACAGCTGCAGATCGATGCCATCATCTGAGGATGAATTTTTAAGGGAATAATAATGGTATCTTAACCTGAAAGTCCCTAGTATGTCATGCAGTTAATTCCCCTCTAAAATGAAGTAAATACCTCCTTTTACATGTGAGAACACCAGTGTGGGAGCCCGAGGGACTTGCCCAAAGAAACGTCATGAACAGAACACAAGGGTGAGGTTCTGAGCCAGGTTTAGGTGGGTCGGGTTTGCCTTTGTTTTCAGAGGGGTCAGGCTTTCGGCACTGCCTCATCTGGTCTAACACAATTCACATGTCTGTACAAGGCAGAATCTCCTCTCAAAAGAAACACAATGGTGGTTGGGTTTTTTTCCCCTCCACTAGATCAACATTTTAGCAAACGCAGGAACAAATAGCCTGGAGCACAAGGCCCTCTTTTCTTGGCAGAGCTGAAAATAATCCCACAGCTGAGCCTGGCCACTGCCGTGTGCTGGAGAGGTTCTGCCCCGCCAGTGTGTTTAATTACAGGCAGGGTGGGAGCTCTGCAAGTGGGGTTGATGCTGGCTAGGCTTCCCTGGCGAGAGTCTGACGAACAGATTTCCGTACTGGAAAATGGCATTAAATTAAATAGGTATCAGCCTGATACACTGAGAGCTGAATGTCAGTGCTAATAAACCAGAGGCTCCATCCTTCCCAAAGGACCTTTGGAATCAATTGAAAGCTGCAGCCTCCATCCCCCCTTTCCCAGCGGGTAAATGTTACTCTTCTGCTGTGCCACTTTCTGTACTTGGAGTGAGCTGAAACTACCAGCACTCAGAGCTGATTGACAGGGTTGCTCCCAGCACTATGAAGAGAGGAAGTGACCTTAGACACTGGGGTTGTGGCTATGTTTTGACTGTAAGAAAATACGTCTTTTTTTCCTTCCTTTTTTAAAATATTGCCCTACCAGCCTGGCTTTCTATTCATCTGTATGTATTTTTTGAGGTCTTAACCCCTTCCTGCCCTGAGGTGGAGTTAGATAAGCTTTGAAATGAGTTCAATGTCATTTGTTAAAAAAAAAGTCAAGTAAAGCAAGAAAGGTGACCTTGCAAAGTTGCCTGTAGAAAAAGATCTCTCTTATCATGAGCCTAAAGTAATTAGCTTTATTTTTGGTGTTGCCTTATATGAATTGTTCATGCATCTCAGCTGGCTGTGGAAATGCCTAATGACAGACTGAGTGCAATTTGCAGACTGGTTGGCCATTGCCTGTGAGTGCCTGCATCGGTGAAGTGTGCTCTTCTCCATTAAATGTTTGCTAAGCACTAGCCCCATTCTGCAGGTGAATATTGTTGCCCTCTGTGGTAAAGTCTCTGCGGTCAGAGAAGGTCCTGCATCAGCAAGCACGGAAATTCAAAGCTGCTCGGCAAGAAATACAAATACAAATAATAATAATAGTAATAATAAAAATCACTCTTGATTCTATCAATGCAACAAATTTTTCTTGTCCATTTTTTCCCTGGCTAGGAATTAAATGATGTTGATGTTACTGCTTCTTGTGGCAGAGTGGCATAAATGGATCTGTTACCCCATTTCTGTGGTCATTCCTTTCTTTGGGCAGTTGAAAACTGAGGACTGTCTGAGTGCAGGAGCTGAGATAAGGACTTCGGTGGTACAGGCAAAGCCATACAATGTACGTGTGCAGTGTGGCAAAGAAGTGTTTTCCTTATTCATACTGAATGTGGCTAAGGAGTTGGCTTGAGTCCTGTAGCTCATATACAGATACCCGAGAGGAAGGTGAACAGAAATGGTTTCTTTGAAATGACCCTTTGGTGGCGTATCTAACACGGGCTGGTTCTCCTTCTTCTCTCTGCTTCTCCTTGTCACATTCATAGCTCAACTGTTGGGTCAGTAGACTCGGATTTGTGTAGTGTCTCCTCACCTCCTCCAGAACACAAACCCAGCCCCCTCTTGCCTCTTTTAACAGCTGACATTTCCACCGAGCACAGAGAGCAGCTGTCCTCCAACAAAAGGTGATTAACCATGGGTGAAGCATGCAAGATGGGTGCTGCAAGAGATGCCGCCCGTGTTTGTTCCTCGTCTCTCAATGGTGTTGAAAAGTCCGAAGAGGACAGGGCTATTGGTCTGCTGTTACTAATGGTGTAAATTCAGCAATTATTTTAAGCAACAGTCCAAAACTAAATGCAGATACTGTTGTGCAGATGTGAACCAAAGTACTTGGCTTTGGCATGGCTGTGCTGTGTAACTTATTTCTGGGTGTAATTACCTTCCCTGTTACCGTTGTGGTTGTTAGGGTATAGCAGTAATCAGGTTTTGGCACGCAGTAGTGCTTTGTGTCTGAAAACCCTCTGGTCTAATCAGGAGGGAGGATCAAGCTGTAGCAGGTTCATCACCCGCGGTGTGGACTGCTCCGAGACCGATGGAAGTGGCAACGTGCTTGAACCAGAACAGCAATAGCTGACATTTCTGAGCCTTAAATTTCAACATGATCAAGAATTTGAGGTTATACAGATGCATTCTGTAGGCAAAAATTAGCTCTGATGTAAGTGGCATGTAGAATGTGAGATAATAGGTCAGTGTCTCAAATCCACCAATTCTGGCATCTGGTCCATCTGATGGTGGCAGTTCTGGGCCAGCAGAGGGAGGTCTTGGGAGGCAGATGTGGGATAATCTCTTCTCCACTTTAAATCTCCTCCTGATTTAAACCCTGAGAACAAGCTTTAATAGCCTTCTTAATGGGTGCAGTTCATTGAATGCTGCTTGGATTATGGCTTGATTTGGTTCACCAAGGAATTGGGAACAAACTTCAGAGCGACTCATTATGAATCGGGAATGAGATCAGAACACGCTTTGATAGGTATTACTTTGAAATGAAAAAATTAGTTGTGTTTATTCCCGTAGTTGAGTGTATGCACTTCATACGCTTTCAGAGGATCACTAGAATGCCTTAGCTATGGTAGTCAGCCACAGCAATTCTGTAGAGCATCCCTTAAAAAGGATATGTTTTCTGGCTAGCTTGATGGGATAAGCGGTATGTCTAATTGTGGACATGAGACACCACTGCAGTTATTCCCTTGCTTACGCTGACCTTCAGGATCATTCCTCTTCCTTCCACTTATCTAAATGCATCAACTGTAATTTCTTACATACAACTTGTGTGGCCCAGTNCTTTTTTTTTTTTTTTTTTTTTTTCCTTCCTTAAAGTAAACTTGGGCCACTTCTGCCAGAGTATAAACTCTCCTGTAGTGCAGTAGTTAAATGCTGGTAGTTGGAGGGCTAGGAAAGTAGAGGAATGACTTGTTCCTGAAAGAGCATATTTTTGGAAAATATGTTTTGATTAGTCACTAGGATTTGTTTACAGCACTCTCCTGAAAACTGGAAGGTTTTGGGTGGATCAGAGCAGGTAACTATTCTCCTGGGATCAGCACAATGTGCAATATGAAACAGACTGCAGAGTGTGTCATATTTACTTGTATTGTGTATGTACCCTCCTTCTGCAGCCTCTTGCTCGCCTTCTCCTTCAGACTTTGAAAAATGCCTGATCTGAATCAGCTTACGGGTTTTTATTTTCCCTTTCCTTTGTTTGAAGTTTAAGCCCTGTGAAAATCTATTAGAAAAGATGCATTGTTGGATAGTCCCTGATAGCATCAGCTGCCAGTTTATCTTTCATGTCGCGCAGTGGCTCCCGTTACTCCCCGGGGGATGTTGGCTTGGATTGTTCCCATAGTTTGGGTGGCTTTTGACCCACGAGAGTCCCCAGCTGGTCTTGGGGCTTCAATAAGCTCTCTGTTACCCGCCTCCCAAATATTGGTATACCTATCAGAGCCTGGCACCATGTCAAGGCTGTGGGCGTCCTTAAGATTCATCATTGATAGCTCACATGCTTTTTCCTCTTTAGCAAAAACAAGCACTTTTTGTTTAAGTTCACTAATGTTTGGCAAAGAAAAATAGTAGTAATTATACACCTAGCCTCCTCCTCCCCCCTGCCCCCCCCTCAA
Organism: Pandion haliaetus; assembly: GCA_013401275.1. Taxonomy (NCBI): domain Eukaryota; kingdom Metazoa; phylum Chordata; class Aves; order Accipitriformes; family Pandionidae; genus Pandion; species Pandion haliaetus. Next base: position 94,870 of record VYZV01027818.1, on the reverse strand, counting down.
TCCCAGTTTTATGAAAGCAACTAGCACTGGAAGTGAAATAAATGTCATGAATGAATAATAATTTCTTTCATTTACACAGTAATTAAACTTGTTGAATACATACTTAATGCTGTACTGCACACTGTTTAATTTGAGTGGTAGATACAGGCTTTTGTTAAATTCAGGAAGGAAAAAAATGAAGTATCTACCTATCAGTGTGCTTTGTTACAAATGCTTTCTGTTTTTTTTCTAAAATGATGCTGGAAAACAGGGGAGCATGCTTTTCACTGTTGTTTGAAGTTAGCAACGTAGATCTTTACAAATGTACTTAGTGGCCTGGGTTGCAGAAATGTGACAGACCTGTAACTCCCACGTTTTATGGCTGCTGGGATTAACCAGCATTTCTGAAAACTTGATTGTGGGTATAGATGCACCATCTTAGGGATTTCACTTTTTTCCACAGCATTTATTTTTCCTTTCTGTGCAATCTTTAAGCTGTTTAAGTGCAGATCCCTGCAAGAATCAGCCTCTCCTCCTTTGAAACTGAATACAGGGCCACAATTATGGCAATATATATAGTGCCGCGGTTTATGGCAATGTCCTCATCCAGCTTGGTGTGTAAAGGATGTGTTGAATAGTTACAAGGATGGAAAAGTTGGACGTTTCAGACAGCGAAACAGAAAGTAGATGGCAGACGTCCAGATTACCTGGCATACCCTTCACCTGCAGAAGTGAAGTCAGAGATTTTGTGAAAGGAATGGGAAAAGACTTAACTTGCCTGCAGTGAGGGAACTCCTAGGTAACTTCTGGATGGGAACAGTGCTAGCGTTGATGGGAAATGCTTTGGTTACTTGTCAGGCATGGGAGTTTGGGGAGGAACCATCCAATCTTCACTCCACGGAACCACAAAGTGAGTCAAAGGAACCGCAGTGCCCATGCTACCATCAGCCTCAGGCAAGGCTTCCCGTACATTGGCTTTGGTTGATTTGAGGCTTTGGGACACCTGTCCAGGAGGAAACACTTGGCTGACGAGCAGAGGTTGAAGTTAGGTATGTTCAGTCTGGGCCAAAATCTGACATCTTGATGGTTCAACTTCATTTCAAGTTTTGTGAATTTTATGTTGTATTTTTTGAAATATAGACTTTTTAATAGAGCTGTTGCCTTTTTCTGTGAGTGTATAATCTCCCATATACTCTTTGTGCTTCTGTACAGTTACTTTTGCCATCGATGAGCTGTTTGCGGCAGGTTGCATATGCTGAGTGCAGGAGGTTCTGCAGCAGCAGTAGCAGTCAACATGAATCCCTTGCATCTAAGTACATGCTGCAAAACACTTTCAAATTTTTTAGCTTATAAAGCTCATTTATTGATTTCATTGGGACCATTGCTTAGTCTTGTTTACATATTCTGAAGAAATCACTCTGTTGAAATGATTATTTCTGTCTGCTCCTAAATATTCCCTAAGCAGTTTTAAGGAGCTCACAGCAGCCATGTGCTGGTGGACACTGTAGAAGAGAGTAAATAATGAGGGATGCGTGAGGAATTGTGCAGATGCCTGAGTGTGGGTGTTTTAACAGTGGTTTTGCACCTGGGGCCTTCCAAAATGACTCGTTGTCACAGGTGAAGGCAACAGCATTTTCAGCTGTTGCTCCTGCCGAGTCCCTGGTTTTGCCAAGTCACCATTTCATGCTTGTGAGCCCTCCAGCTGTAATTAGATGAGTGTGCGACAGACACAATGGGTGCATGTGTCTAACTGAGATTCATTAACAAGGGCTCCCAGGACTCACGGCATTTTAGAGGGGGAAAAACATCAATGGCTAGGGACGTGGCTGTAGGTTCTGTGTGTGGATTTGAGTCATGAGGCAGCTGTTAACCAAAGAATCGCAATCACAGAAGTCTCTTGGGAGCTTTCCCAGAACACTCTTCTCAAAAGCTAGACAAAGTTTTTTAATTGTCATACAACCAAGGATTTATTTCAACACCTCCCCCCCTTCTGTTCTCTGGGGGCTGACATCTACAAATGTGTGTTGGTAACTTCATTTTCTTTCTTAGTCAGGGAATGAGAGGCACTGGAGCTGTTTTGTTTATAGCTGTGCTATCAGCTGGCTGCATGTCTGGAGATGAAGGTGACAGCTTGAGATTTGTGAGCCTAATTGGCATACAAAAAAAATCCACTGGGAAATGAGTTATTTGCAATTATCTCTAGATTTGGCTTTATTTCATGGAGACAAATATAGTTGCTTGGTGACTTAATTACAACATTTTTTTAAGATTATGAGATTTTTAAAAGTATATCATTATTAACATGATCTTGAGTCTATATTTGGTGATTCCATAATTACAACTATGGCCATATTTGTTAGCTTAGAAAATAATATGTGGAAGCTTTTAATTAAAATCATGAGATCTGTTCTTGCAGATACGCTTTCAAATACCACCCTTGGATAATGGGACCTTTTATTGTTAGATACAAACTAAAACAAGCTGTACTGTGCTAGGATAGTATCACAATTAAAGCTGAGACAGATCAGCATTAAAATATTATTTGGCTGCTAGTTAAGAAGATGAGAGAATGAACTGGGTGAAGCAGCTAATTGTCCACATCTCAACTGATCTCTGCTTGCCAAGGCAAGTTTTTTGGAGTCCTACTGGTTTGGATCAGAGAGAAAATGGTTAGAAAGAGTAAAATATTCTGCATCCATGTGGTTTCTGTTGATGTTGAGGGCATACAAACATGGGAGCACAGATCTTAAATTGCTTCTTTCTTAGCTGATGGTTCCCAACCACTGCAATTTACACCAGACTTCAGTTGCGTCAGGCGGTTGCATACCAGCCCACAATGAATATTAGGTAGGGTGTCCTAGCTGTACCTTTCCCCCATGCCACCCCAGCCGTGGGAATAGCAAGCATAAACTGGATGAGTCCCTAGATCAATCTGTGTCACTGGGAGGTCACCTGTGTACTGCAATGATGTTTCCCAGATTGCCAAAATGGCCAGACTGTGCCAGTGAGAGGGTGCAGATGAGTTACATGACTCAAGAGTGCCTCTCTCCCTTACTGAAAAATGGCTTTGATTAAAGCTACAAATCACTGAGTGCTGCCCCGTGACTCCAATAGCTCTCCAGTCACGTCCAGTGACTTCTATCCTTTTCAGCACATTTTGTGCACAAGGATTGCATACTACAGAATGTTTCAAAAATTACCTAGCTTGTGCTGTTAGCAGAAAATACTGTTATTACTCTTGCCACTCACTTATGATGGACTTATTGAAGAGGCCTAAAGTACATTCTGGTGCTGAAGCTATTAGCAAAGACTCATCAGCAAGGTATCTCCACTGTGGTCACTGTATTTTTTTACCCTTTAACTGATTTAGTTACCTTACCAGACCTACTTGGCATCATCATTTTCATAGACAAGGGTGCTCATTTTACTGTTCTCCTGCACTGGAGTTAACTTTGTTCCGGCTGAGATACAGCAATGTAGAAAAGCATGATCCAGTGCCCCCTGGTAGCAAAGGAAAGACTTGAGTGGACTTAAGTATAAACTGAACCAGACCCTACAGGAGAGAAGAATTAGGCATGCAACATCAAAGAAATACTTCCACATCTGGGGATTCAGAGAGTCCCCAAAGGTAAGATTAAAAAAAAAAAAAAAAAAGTCATGTGTGTTAATTTCTTATTAGTGAAGTTGTTATTGGCAATGAGATATTCTAATTGAATTACTCCTAATTAAAATAATTATGTTTTCTAAGTACTCTGATCTGTGGAGACCATGTACGGAATCAAAGGTAGAAATAAACAGCACCTAGTAAATTCTCTCTAAGCTGCCTTGGTTGATGATGCTTAAAGTGTTTTTTTATGATTCCACTTGCTTTGTGTAGGCTGGTGCTAATGCAATAAAGATGGCTTTCAGAAACCTTGCTTCTGTCTCAAAAGACCAGCCGCTACTGTATGAAGGATTAGCTGGAAAAAGCTTGAGGCTCAGATAAGGGAAATAGTGCTGGTTCTCTGCCTCTTCCACACCCATCCTGCCTGACCTTGAGGCATGTTCTTGAACCTGCTCCACCTTGATTTCCCACCAGCAATTGAGGGTGTTATCTCAATTATCTGTGCATTGCTGTCTTAGTCTACACTCTAATATAACCTTTTTGGCATGCAATATCCAAAAATCTAAGCAAAGATCTCTGATTTCTATCAGGATAGAAAAAAACATCAGGAAGGCAGCATTTTGTTTACAGTGAACGGTGAAAGGTGAATCCCAACGTTAGCCATTGAGCGTCCTTGCAGGAGAGTTGTACAATAAAGATGTGACTCCTGCTGAGGTTTGTCATCAGAATACTGCTATGTGCTTTGCTGTGGGTAGACACCTTTCCTTTTGCTCACTTCTGTCTGGGGTAAATAATGCTAGTTTATCTCCCAGCTGCAAAACACTTGGATGAACTAAGGACTAATCTGTCTGGGGGAGGTAGAAATCATTAGTCTTAGGCTGTCCAGATCCTTCCCCTGATCCGCAGATCAGTGTCATCTTCAAGCTGAGCTTTCCCTGAACTTTGTGCTGGAAACATACGCTCCCGCTCCATCCTGCTTTGGTGTGCACAGGACCCCATACTGTGTGCCTCTGTGTTTGGATCACATCCCATGGCAAGACCCTTTTTTTCATGGGGCATTGACTTTTAAGTATGTTTTCTATTGTAAAGTATGTATCAGTTGTTAGTAACATCCAGTTTGTCGGGTCATATGGGGTCATATCTGACAGACAGCTCCCAGTATCAAACCTTCCGAAAAGCCAGGACACCTCTTGCGAAGCTGTGCTTGCTGGATTTTGTGGAATGGTTTTAGGTGGCTTCTTTCCTTTGAATATGCAGCTTGGTTTTGCAGCTTGAGCAATATGCTTGCCAGAAACAGGGGAGATTTGGACATTCCACCCAGGAGTCACATCTAGTGCTGAAACAACCACTGACAGCTGAGAAGTTTGGAAACCCTGGCACAAGGGATATGTTGTCTTGTTCAAGGGAAGCCTGCTACTCTTACAAAACATTTGTGGTGAACCTTAGCATTGCCTTGAATCAATCCGAAGGCCTAATCAGTCTCACAATAAGCTAATATTTATCATGCATAACCTTTATAAAAGCCAAACACATTGCAATTTCTTCTGAGGAGAAAGTTTCAAAGGTTTCTCACATCAAATGCTGCTGATTTTTCTTTCTCTTTTTTCTTATGATCATGATTAAAATTCATTCAACATCCTCTTGCAAAGAGAAAAAATATATATACATTTGATGGCTTTGTGCTTTTTCCCCCTCCCTCTGTAAAAATAGAAAAGCTTTCAGATGTTGCATGAACAAAGATATGGAAATGTGAGAAGAGGGCAGCATCTGGAGGTTTTCAAACACGAGAACACGGGCTGTACGTTTCTTTTGCTGTTAGAAGAGTGAAAAGCTGTTTCCTGTCATTTCCCATCTTGTCACTTGTAAGGCTGGCATCTTGCGGCTTCTTGCACCAGCTGTTGTTTTTTTCTCTACAGACAGATGGTGCAGCCTCTTTGATAATTTTTTTTCCGTGTTCTGAAGATTTTGCATGTGTACTACCTTTACGTAATGATCACATAACCCCGTCACTCACTTTATCCTGTTAGCAGTGTCATCCCTGTAAGAGGGAGGAGGACGTGGCAGTATAAGGAACTTAATCCTCTTCTTGTGTTCTGACACGCTTTGAAAATATGCTGTGGAGCTAGAGTTATAAATGTTTCCAAAAGCCTTCTGTATTCTTGTCTAAGGGATTCTAGAATATCAGGGCTGTGATTTTGTTGGATTCCTCTGTTTGTGTGAATTTGATGCAACTTTGCAGTTATTTGAGGTTTTTTATCCCCTTCTAATGTGGCACTGTAGTACAAAAGTACATTTTTGCTTTGTATTCCTGGAATTAAAACCTCTCCTGTTATGAGTAATTCCAATGCAATTACAATTACATGTGGAAAGGAATGGGAATGACTTCTATATCTCATAAAATGGCTGTACTTAAAACTCATAATTACTTTATTCCCTTTGATTTCCACCTGCTTTCCAGTGTTGGAAAATTGCCCTTCTGATGGTTCTGTAATGCTAAAGATTAAAAGCTTTCTAGCCTTGCTGAACATATCTGAAGGTCTTGAAGCTGAAAATGAGCAGATACCATTACACCCCCTTCCTCCCTTGAACGGACTGGCAAAACAGTCTGCATTAATCAATGAGAAGCAAATTGAAGACGAGCACTTAGTGTGATTTCTTTTGTACAGCAAACTTTGCTCTCTGTTTCCATCTCGCAGAGTTAAAAAGTTAGCATAGTGCAACACAAAGGTATTGTCAAAGGTGGGAATAATTAGTAGGATCAATCCTGAACAACTGTGCTGCTGAAATGTGACTATGTGTGCTCTGACTGGGGGTTGAGACATGGGGTGTCCACGCCAGTAGCTGGTGCAAGTGTGTTCAAATCCATTTTCAGCAGTATGAGTGAGAGATCAAAATATGTTCCTTTGTTGCGGAGCATCATAGAAACTTTGTTGACAAGGAAATGATGCATTAAAATTAAAGGATTTAAAATTGGAAAAGAAATCATAGAAGCCTTGTTTTGCAGGTATCAATACACATAATTAATGTAATGGAGACCCTGGCAATGTCCTCTTGACAGTGAGGTCTGTGATTTATGGGGTTGAGCCCATTTTATCCATAAGAGGTGTTTATTCTGTGGTACTTTTGATGTTTCTATACTTCTCCCAGAAAACGCAGTTAGACAGTGAATATTTATTTTTTTAATTGGCACTGTGCTGCACATTCATTGGTCCTGTTGCCTCAAGAGTAATAGGTGTAATTGGAAGAAGACAGGTAGTAAAGAGCCATCCTGTTTTATACTCTTCGTGTGCCTTTGCATTGTGTTTGTCTATGCTGTAGCGTATGTGAAAAGAGCATCCTCTTCCCACAGCCAAAAAAACCATTTGCTCTAAAGTGTTTACTCTAAGTGCCATGTATAAAAGTGTGGCTGCTGTCAGAAAACTGACTATAAAAGTGACACCATGGGGCTCACTGTTTATTTTCTCTTTCTCTCTGTCTTGGAGACCTTCTAGAGCACATTTTCTCAGCTCAGCTACCAGTGCTGTAATCTCCAACTGTCAGAAGGAAAATTAGAGCTTTGTGAACCCCGCAGGGTCAAGTTCATGACGGCATTAGCAAGCTCAAAGCTGGAGCACTCTGAAACATCCCCTTTGCTTCCCACCTCTGGACCAGGACTATGGTTGGCTTCTTAAGAGACCCTTGAGGTCCCTCCTTATGTTTGGGGTTTTTTTTTCTTTTTTTTTTTTCTTTTTGTAATCCAATCAACCTTTTATTTTTTTCCCCTGTGTTGGAAATGTGATAGGAGAGGCAGATTCCAGTCCCAGCTGTTTCTGTCAGGACAGACAGGATGGAAATAGTGAGTTGGGCAAACTGTATCCAGAGGGCAAATGGAAAAGAAATTTCCCCTTGGGCAAATGCGGTGTATCTGCCAGGAGAGGGGATGGCAGTGCTTATCAAGATCTCTTATTGGGGATTCAATGTCTAGATTAAGGGCTATACTGTTACCCTAAATCAAAGTTCACTCTCAAAGAAATATGTATCTGTGCTATAAATTATTCTGCACTAGACTTCAAAGGTTTGGCCCGTTTGCCTTACGCTATATAAAATGCACGTGTGCGTGTGTGTGTGTGCGCACATGCATATGTTGGTAGCAGGGGAGCAAGGAGGCAGGCACACAGCTCTAAGTAGGAAGGGTACATGGAGTTAAGTGCACTAAGGTTTGGAGTATAGGGGAACATTTACTTCACCCGTCTCAGCGTCTGAGAAGGTGCAATATGACTCTTAAGTGCTTGGCAAATGGACAGGGATGGGAGATTTTCAGGAGTGACTAATAAGTTTGGATGTCTTTGTTGTTAGAGAAAGTCTTTCCAGGACTCAGGGTTTTGTCAGTCACTGTGTTTAAGCACTGTTCACTGTTCATTCTTCAGAGGTGTATCGGACACGCTTTCCACTTTGGAAAGTGGAAGCCAAAGCAGGCAAGCGACTGGACGTCATGGCCTTTGCCAGGTCATTGAGGATGAACTGCTGATTTATCCATGTTCTGCTGCTTCCATTCTCTGCTTTTGTTGATATCCATTTAATAGTTTTGTTGGTCTGTCTTTCCTGTCTCTCTATTTGTAGCTATTTTCTGTCAACTACTTTCCTTTAACTTTCTCCCTCTCATCTTAAAATTTTCAAATTCCTTTTGCATCAACGAATTTTGCCTTCCCCGCCCCACCCCCCCTTGCCTCCCTTTTTGTTCTACCTTAGTTTTCTAGGTCTCTGATCTCTCTTATCTGTTCAGCATTCCTCCTGATGCCTGATGAAATGGTATTTTCCTTTTGCCCCTGCTCTTGCATTTGTTATTTTGGGATAGAATTAGAGAAAAAATATTCACCTTAGGAAGAACTGTTTTTCTCATATTTCTAGACTTTTCTGGTCTGCAAAGTTAATCAGGGGTAATGGTTTCCATGAAGAGGTGGAAACACTGAATTTGAGTGTTATCCTTGTTCATCAATATCCTTGGTTTTTCTGTTTTGATCAATGTCAGGAAATACAGTACAGGTCATGCTGTCTTCGATCCCAAGATTTCCAGCCCAGTTTCTTACATTGAGTAGGTTGGGAATATTAAAACTCTGCAGCATTTATTCAAGTGAGCACTCAGAGTTTCTTGTAATGCATATAGTTAGTTGTGTTATGAGTTTAAGAAGAATAAGCTACCCTGGATTTGGCAAATTCATGCTCAATTCTAAAGAAGCACTTAAAGGGATTATTGAAATTTGGCTTGTAAAACCCCCTGAAGATTTTAGCAGCTTGTGTGGGATTTTGGTTAGCATTCGTAGGACTTGGCAGGCTCAGCAGTTGTACAGAAGGTCCTGTAATCCCTCAATAATGGTAAGGTACAGCAAAGGTTTTGAGCATTGGCAGAGCACCCGTCGGCATTTAGTATGCTCTGAAATTTTCATCTGGTTTTCCACCTGAGTGCTGGTATGGTTTATCTCTCATCTTTTCCTGTAATTTGGGCCACTGAAGCTTCAATCTGTTATCATGTGAAGTAACCTGATGGTTCTTATAGAATTCTGTAGTTCAGGCAGAAATGACTACTTAACTAGCTTAAAACAAAACCAAACCCAGCCTAGGTACACACATCCTCGGTAGACACTAGTCGTTATGTACCATTTGCCAATATTATGTCAAAAGCATGAAAGGATATGTATTTATTGGCTAAAAGAGATGAATACAAATCATGCTTTTGAGAAACCAGCTTTCAGCAGAAAGTAGATTGAATTCCTGGGGGCACCTGAAACTACGGTATTTAGACTAATTACTGGATATGCTTTGGCCAGGGAAGAGCCTGGATACTGTACATTACTCTCTCTCTGGCACTATCATGATCTTCCATCTTATTCCTGAAGACCTGCAATTACCTGCCCTGTTCCTACATTACCTGAACAGAGTTGTTTTCTCTGCTAGAGTGGAATAAATGATTTACAGGAAGAATATATTGAATAATTGTAGCCTATTTTTTTCCCCTCTTAGCTGGAGTATTTACAAAGAGATTGTGATTTCCTGTTTGTTGCTTGAACTTTCTTGTTTATAAATATTTTTTTTAATCTGGGTTTATTGCAAATATTAAAATTTTACTTGTCATCTTAGGTGTGTTGTCATGTAGGAGCTCTAAGAGACAGCTGTCTGATTGTGCAGGCATTATACAAGCACAGTGTAAGAGACAGCCCCTGAGGAAGCTTGTTGTTACAGTTTATTTTAGGTGGAAGGGACTCACATGCTGCAATAATGGAAGCTAGTGTAATAGCTAAAGACAGGCAGTCTTTGTGCCAAAAATAAATCTGTATTGTGATTAGCTGTGTAGATATGATTTCTCAGCAAAAGTAATTCTGTGAGGATTTAAATAATGATTCTGTTAATACTGTAAGCAACTTTGAAATTCACTTTTCTTGAACATTTGTGTTTGTAAAACTCAATTGCTCAAATGTATGTGGAAAGCAAACAGAAAGGAGGCAAATGCTGAGCCATAGCAGACTTACTTCAATTTCAAACATACTGCTTATTGCGTGGAGGGTTTGGTTTTGGTTTTGGTTTTTTTTTCATTTGCCATCTCTAATCACTGGGGTGCAATGAGGGCAATTGCAGTCTTGCCTCTTCTGCAGCTACAGTGAGCATGGTGAATGAGCAGGGATGCAAAGCCGGCTCATGGCAAAGCTACTTGAAAAACCCTTACTTTGTCACTGTTATTAATTAAGGGGATTTCTCCTTTCCCACCGTGAAGAACAAACTGTCTACAGAGCTGCATGAATACGTTAGATTTTTCATGTTGCTACACTTTCTTCCTTCTCCTTGCCAAAAACCTAGAGGTAAGCAGGTATGTTCCCTGAACGATGACCCAGGGTTTCTCGCAGCTGTCATGAAAACCCCTGTGAGTGTAAGCGAGCGTTAATCTTGACGAGGAATTCTTGAGCATTTCAAAGTCTTTCAAAGGAGAATGCAGGTTTCCCGCTACAGCACACACACAAGCCGCATGCCTTGCGCTCCCATTTTTGTCTCTTGCTGAAGAGTACACCACCACTCGCGACTGTATTTAGCGAACAAGTCTAGTGACAATTGCGGTCATTTAAAATTATGAAAAGGGCAAGATTTACCCAAAGGGACTTATTTTCTGCCATGATTGAATAAAGAAGGGAGGCAGCTGCTAAGACTGGAAAAGGTCACTCAGTCACATCAGTTGATGAAAGAATCAGAGAAGCTGTCATCTCTGCCGCAGCTTCGCCTGCCAACTGACGGCCGTGCACAGCCTTGGCAAAACAAAGCTGTCAATCCTGGCATCTGTCACGGCTCCCGGTACACGAGCGTGCAGCCAGGGCGGCTGGGGGGCAGGAGGATGCTGCCGCGTCCTCTTCTGGGATCAATTGTTTGTTCAGCAAATGGTGTTAGGAGACTCTGGCTTTTCTCTTCTGCAGTTTGGAAGATCAAGTTAAGCTAAATATTTGAAGCTGTACTAGGCTGGTATTGACAAAACACAGTGCTGGAGTGCTTGGGCTGAAAGGGAGAAGTACGTGATAGGGATCAGGATGTGCCAGGGGCATTGCAGATCAGATTTCTGTGATGTATTTATAATTTAAGATATTTCTAGTGTAAGGTGAAAGAGATTACAGTAAAGATGGCTCAGCAGGTGCATTTTGTGAGGGTTCAGGTTATGCTGGCTGCAGGTATCCTAATGCTGTGTAAATCATTGTGGAGGAAATCCATTTTAGGTTTAGGAAGCAATAATTTTCTCCCCTTGGTCCATTCAGAGAAAAAGCTCTTGTGGTTTCCTCTGGCTGCCATTCCTGTGCTTCCCTGAAGAAATTCAGTTCTTCGTCAATTTTGGAAATGACTATTCAGAAAGAAAACTAGAAATTAGTGGGTATACGTGTTCCAGTGACTTCCAGTCATACATTGACCAAAAAACAGCTGTTAAAGTAAATCCTTTGTATTGTTTCCTGAATGGTGTTTCTCTCAAGACTGCAGGTCCCTGCATATCCAGGGAGCTGTAGTTCTTTCAACTTAAATGTTTGCCCGAGTGGTGTTGATATCTGTCTTGCAGTCATCCTAACTTAGGCTGCAATTTTTCAGAATCGATCATGATTTTGATATAATTTGCCTGTTAGTCAATACATACTGATATCTAGAACTCCCATGGTTTGTTTTTAATGGGAATTCACTGTGTATCTCTTCTTCCTCTCTGTGGCTGTTATAATCATGCTTAATTAGACCCAGTTACCTACCCTGGTCCTGCATTTGCTGCTTATACACCCCCCGTGTAATCTCCATAGAATTTTGAGTCTGACATACCTTTCCTGTTGCTCAGGACTAGAACTCTTCAGAGGGATCATGTTCAACTGGGGAAAAATGCAACATTTTGAAAGAAGTGCACATTATGGGAGTTGGTTTCCCTGCCACAGTATGATTACAGTGGGGTAGCTATGCCAAACATGTTCCTGTGTAGGTGATCCTTTAATATAGATTTCATGTTCAAGAGGTTTGGGGACTGGATATCATTTATGAAAGGGTGGATGACAGCAAGGCAGGAAAGCAGTGACACACAGATAGAACTGTCCCATTAGCTTTGTCAAAACATTTGTTAATTGCAGTGTGATCCCTCAAAACACACATCTTAGAGAAAAATGAATCTAAATTCAAACCCATGCCGACCACGGGAGAGCAGAGTCCTCTCCAGTATGTAAATTAGATTTGTAGTTGAGTGGAATTGATTCTGCTGAGACTAAATTAATCACAGTGCTTAATCACTGTAACCTTTAAACATAGCAGTCCTGAGCACAGCTGCGGGGTAGCACATTGTTCACGCAGACTTTTGTCCTTCCAAAGGCACTGGGACTCAAAGGCAGAGGAGTACGAGTGTAGCAGTGAGTCAAAGCTGCTTCAGTCTGACCTTCGCTTTCTTCCACCGGTTTAGAGGAAGAAAAAATTTCATACCTTGTGCATATAAACCCATGTTAGCAAATTATAATGCCAGTGGTCACATTTGGTACAGTGCCTCCTTGTACCTGTGCTGGGATAGAACATTTGGTCATGAAATAACCTTTGATCTGCCTCCATTCACAGCAACAGAAAAACTCTTTGCTACCTTTGTGGTACATGTTTAGGACCTCAGGCTGAAGGGTTAATCTTTTTTCCCAAGTCTTGTGATGTCAAAATGTAAGCCTCTAGGCAATGCATGTTGTGGTTTTTCTTTGTATCAGCAGAGAACATGAGAATCTCTGGGAGACATATGTTTGGGCACAAAGGGGATACTGATACGTGCATACATTCCCCACCAAGACAAGTATTACAGGACACTGAGATCACAGTGGTAGAATATATAGCCCGTATGCGATCTTGCAAACCAAACAGCAGAAAAAAAAATTACTCATGCTTTCTTAAGTCAGTCTCCTGCAGATTAGTTTTGTACACGTGTTAGAAGTGTTACGCACTCGCATAATGAAAAAAGCAGGAAACAGACATTTTAAACAAGCTTCCAACCTAAATTTTCAAGAGCTGCTAGGGACTTTGAGTACAGTCTCCTTCAGATGTTTGCATTGATTGGTAGTGTTGATGCTGAGGTCTATCCTCTAGTAAGGTGTACCAAAAACCTGAGAAGTCCAAAATCACTGGCTTCTCTTGAAAACCAAGACCACCTCCTGCAGCTTGCAGCTATCTAGAAGTTGGGGTGCTGAAAGAAGCCTCTCTGTCAAGCAATGAGAGGGTGTGGCAGATGGGTTTACTTTCCACAACATGGACAAAGCTTTAAGTTAAATAGACTAGACAGTGTTGTCGCATCCCAAAGTTGGAGTGACTCAGGTTCGTGGATTTCCTTTGTCAGAATTAAGGTGAAATGACACCAGGGGAGTTCAAACAACAATCAACATTTATTCAACCTAGCTAACCTTGCCCAAGTACAAGTGAATTTATCAGTATGAACCTTGCATCATGTCATGAAGCCACTGTTTGAAAAGAGAAGAGAGGTGTAGAAAAAGAAGTGGAAAAAGGAACATGAAACTGTGTCAGAAAGGGATCCCTCCCGTTGAGTCATGAGGTTCAGAGCAGACCCCCTTGCTTTCTGGACTCCTTCTCAAATTGGAGCCCAGGGGCGGCTAGATCCACTCCTAGTCTCAGCCTTGGTCAACGGTTTATGTTTCAAAGGATGGGGTGTAGGGACTTTGGAAAAGAGAGAGGAAAAAGAGTGAGAAAGAAAGACAGAAAGAAAAGGAAAAGAGAGAAGAAAAGGGTTTCACCAGTCCTGGGTCCAGCATTGGTCCAGCCAGCGTAGAGATCCAGTTCCGGAGGGCGCGCGCCGAGCACTCGTTCTTCCTTCTTTTATAGTGTGTTAGTCGGTGGTCTCGACATGCGCAGTTCACATTGCTGGGGTTATCTGGAATCGGTCGGTGAGCTTGGGGGGGAGTTCATTGGGGAGTTGCCTCTCTTTCCCTGCTGGCATGACCGCTTAAGATAGAAGCACAGTCCCATCCTCTGTGGAGCCCTCTCTTCCAGGCTCATACGCTGTGCTCCTTCTCATGGTCATTTAAGGTAAGGAATTACAGCCTTGGCTTCCGGGCACATACGCTGTGGTCACTTAAGATAAGGAATTACAGCCTTGGAGAAGTGCAGTCCCACCCTCCATGGGGCCCTCTCCTCTGGCCACATTGTCCTGTTCACACAACTCAGTGTTTTTACAGAGGCATCTTTTCCACCAAAGTTCTTTAAAGAATGTATTAGACATTGACTATAATTTGTCAGGCCATCACAAGTGTTCAAGCAGCTGTGTTTGTAGTTGAATCTTTTAAAATCGGATTTTTCTTCTACTTAGAAGTATTTGGGGATATTTTACTGTGATGGTCTATAAAAATAATTAATCTGTATAGCTGACATGAAGAAGAGTTTAAATGAGAGCCCACCTGGGGATGGAATTGTTTGTTGGATCTGTTCCCTACTCTCGTTACATAACAGACAGACCTAGATATATTCTCAGCTCTTCTACAGATCTCCTAGACTCTTCCTGCTTACCCTTTCTCCCCCAGATTCCTATCTTGTAATCTGAAGATAATGTTTCCTTCCCCTACCATCCTTTGTATTTTTTATTTTAATTGCTTACCTTTTGGGAATGTATGGTACAGTACATGAATAATGTATAAGCACAGTTTTCAACCCAGCAAGGCGTTGGTGTTGATTGATGACCTTCAGACAGTAACAGCAACAACTCTCTTTGTAAATATCGGGTTGAGTTCTTCTTTAAGGCTATGTCCTATCCCTAAGTATACTTTTTAACAAAAAAACCTCTCCTTTAAAAACCCGTGCTGAGAAGAATTTGTCACTACTTTTAAAGCTGATGCTTGCTGTGATTTTTTTTTTTTTTAAACAAGATATCAAAAAATTTCTTCAACTGTCTAAGAGGCATAAAAATCCTAGCTTGCTGTAATATAAACTTGTTTCACACATATACTTTCCATTAATCATGAAGTACCTTTGTGGCAAGAAGCTGGGTAAATTGTCTGACTCCTTGAATCCATCTTTCTTTGCTATAAACTATTAAAACCACACAACATCACAGTGGAGTTAACTAACTGTCCCCTGCTGTGTTAGAAGCAGAGGTAAAGGCTGAATGTTGACAATTTGCCATTGCACTGCCATATGAAGTAGCTGTTTAGACATTAAAGATGGGTTAAGTGATGCCAATATGCAAAAACCCAAACAAAACATGAACAGATTCATTTGGAAAGGCTTTAAAAAACCCCTCGTTCTTTACTGCTCTAAATCTCTATATGTTATTTGGTTATTAATGTCCATATCACAGCTGTATCCTCACAGAAGGGAACTGAAAATGTACTGTTAATGGTCATTAGAGTAAGGAAAGTCTGATATATTTAAGGGAAGCATGGTCTGTGAACAGGGTTTGAACTTAGGAATTTGTACATCTGGGTGGAAAAAGATGAAAAGGATCCAATGGCAATGAGGTCTCAGCTACCAGTTTATCTTGGTTTGGAGAAAAAGGCTTGTAACATTATGAATTTTGGGGTGTATTTTTGGGTTTGGTTTGGTTTGGTTTGGTTTGGGGTTTTTTTCTTTTTGGCTGTTGAGCGTTGAGAGTCTTGAAGCTTAGACTTCTCCTCAAAAGAATATCCCATGATCCCATATCCAACATGACACACACTGGAATTTGTCACCTTTAAGGGAAATGCTTTCTGATGCCATGTTTTGCAGCCAAATCTGTAGGTGCCCCACTGGGAGCGGGTTTGCTGTTGCCTTCAGTGGGACCAGTTGTGCAGAATTCACTGCATGCTCTCAGCCTTGCTCTTCAGTTTCTCGTTAAAGCAAACCCACCAACCACATTGCCATAGCATCATTTAAAGGAGATTTTCCATGATTTCCAAAATAAAGATGCAACAATTCCATTTTCTACAGTTTGCGTAGAGCCTAAATTTTATCAGGAAATTTTGGCTTGCAAAATCTTCCTGATGAACTGAGGGGAACAGGAGGTCCAACTGTGGGGCATTCTGGTCTCTTCCTTGCCTATGCAGAGCTGCAGTTAGGCACCTTCTAAAGCACCCATGAGCCTTGTGAGAAGTGTGGAGATTGTAGGCCAAAGAATTAAAGGTTTTGCTGATCCCCAGCTGCTTTCTCACTTGGGCGTTGTTACCATCTGCCTCCTGACACGGAGTCAGCATGCTGGACACTTAAAGTTAAAGAGTCACCTAGTAAGGTCAGAAGCTAATTCAGTTCCCATGGTTTATTCATCTGTGCTTCACGTTTTGGCTGAGACTGTCCACCAGAGTGCCAGTGAGGGTCAGATGTGATACTAGTTAGGGAATTTGGCTAGTGCCTGGTGACCCATTTCACAGGGGTTTTCACACCGTGAAGCAAGGTCTGCTGTGCTTGCTCCTCTGGGGGTGTTACTTTGATCCATGATTATGCACTTGGCTTCCTCACAGCTTAAGTAAAGTGTCAGAGTAAGGCTTGATACCAGTTAGGTCTTTAAAATAGATAATTCTGTTTTGCTGGATTTAATTATACATATGTATTTCGAACACAAATACATGTATATATGGTTAAACTTGTATTTTGTCATTTCCTGCAGCTGAAATTTATTGTGCATTGGAATATACAGGTTTATCTGCTTGACCTTTTGCTAATTATTAGATTGAGATAAGTGTGTATGTAAGTGACAAATTGCCTTTAATGACATTTAATCTGCACACTGACATTAATGGCAGGTTTAGCAGCCTGGTTATATAGTCTTTGTTGCTGAGAGACAAAAAGAGCAAGGACTTTTATCTTAATTTGACCTTATTCAAAAGGTGTTTGTAGTAGTAGTCAATTTCTGATTAACTTAATGACCTGTTTTACATAGAAAGCAGTCAAACATTGATATATGAAAGGGCCTTGAGGTGATAGATTACAGAGGCAGCAGTGCTATTGTCAGATTCTCACTTTTACTGTAAGGGGGAGAGGGAAGTGGGAAGAGGAACAGCCCCAAACTCTTCTTGCTGATACAAGAAGGATAGGTGCCACATCCAGAACACATTGCTGGTAAAGCATCTGTTGAATGTTGGTGAGAATAAATAGCCAGTATTTGACTTTGCTTAATGATTTTCTGTACAGTCCAAACTTCTGAAACAGAGATATACACAATACAATCATAGAATCATTTAGATTGGAAAAGACCCGTAAGATCATCAAGTCCAACCGTTAACCTAGCACTGCCAAGTCCACCACTAAACTATGACCCTAAGTGCCATATCTACAGTCTTTTGAATACCTCCAGGGATGGTGACTCCACCACTTCTCTGGGTAGCCTGTTCCAGTGCTTGACAACCATTTTGGTGAAGAAATTTTTCCTAATATCCAATCTAAACCTCCCCTGCCGCAACTTGAGGCCATTTCCTCTCATCCTATCACCAGCCACCTGACAGAAGAGACCAGCACCCAGCTCACTACAACCTCCTTTCAGGTAGTTGTAGAGAGCAATAAGGTCTCCCCTCCTTTTATCCAGGCTAAACAACCCCAGTTCCCTCAGCAGCTCCTCACAAGACTTGTGCTCCAGNCTCAAGGTGCGGCCTCCCCAGTGCTGAGTACAAGGGGACAATCACTGCCCTAGTCCTGCTGGCCACACTCTTTTTGATACAAGCCAGGATGCTGTTGGCCTTCTTGGCCACCTGGACACACTGCTGACTCATATTCGGCTGGCTGCTGTCCAACACCCCCAGGTCCTTTTCTGCTGGCTAGCTTTCCAGCCTGTAGCGCTGCATGGGGTTGTTGTGACCCAAGTGCAGGACCCAGCACTTGGCCTTGTTGAAGCTCATACAATTGGCCTCGGCCCATCGATCCAGCCTGTCCAGATCCCTCTGTAGAGCCTTCCTACCCTTGAGCAGATCAACACTCCTGCCCAACTTGGTGTCGTCTGCAAACTTCCTGAGGGTGCACTCAATCCCCTCGTCCAGATCATTGATAAAGATATTAAAGAGAACTGGCCCCAGTACTGAGCCCTGGGGAACACCACTTGTGACCTGCTGCCAACTGGATTTAGCTCCATTCCCCACAACCCTCTGGGCCCGTCCATCCAGCCAGTTTTTTACCCAGCAAAGAGTACACCTGTCCAAGCCATGAGTAGCCAGTTTCTCCAGGAGAATGCTGTGGGAAACAGTTGTCAAAGGCTTTACTAAAGTCTAGGTAGACAACATCCACAGCCTTCCCCTCATCCACTTGGTGGGTCACCTGGTCATAGAAGGAGATGAGGTTGGGCAAGCAGGACCTGCCTGTTATGAACACATGCTGGCTGGGCCTGATCAACTGGTTGTCCTGCACACACTGTGTGGTGGCACTCTAGATGGTCTGCTCCATAACCTTCCCCAGCACCGAGGTCAGACAGGCCTGTAGTTCCCTGGATCCTCCCTCCGACCCTTCTTGTAGATGGGCGTCACATTTGCTAACTTCCAGTCAACTGGGTCCTCTCCGATTAGCCAGAACTGCTGATAAATGATGGAAAGTGGCTTGGTGAGCACTTCTGCCAGCTCCCTCAGTACCCTTGGGTGGATCCTATCCAGACCCATAGACCTGTGTGTGTGTCTTAAGTGGTGTAGCAGGTTGCTGACCATTTCCCCTTGGATTATTGGGGCTTCATGCTGCTCCCCATCCGTGTTTTCCAGCTCAGGGGGCTGGGTACCCAGAGAACAGCTGGTCTTACTATTAGAGACTGAGGCAAAGAAGGCATTAAATACTTCAGTGTTCTGTTCGTCCTTTGTCACTGTTCCCCCAGCATTCAGTAAAGGATGGAGATCCTCCTTAGCCCTCCTTTCGTTGCTAATGTATTTATAGAAACATTTTTTATTGTCTTTTATGGCAGTTACTAGATTAATTTCCAGTTGGGCATTGGCCCTTCTAATTTTATCCCTGCATAACCTCATGACATCTTTGTAGTCCTCCCAGGTTGCGTGCCCCTTCTTCCAGAGGTCATAAACTCTCCTGTTTTTTCCTGAGTTCCAGCCAAAGCTCTCTGTTCAGCCAGGCTGGTGGTCTTCCCCGCTGACTTGTCTTTTGGCACAAGGGGACAGCTTGCTCCTGCACCCTTAAGATTTCCTTCTTGAATAATGTCCAGCCTTCCTGGACTCCATTGCCCATCAGGACTGTTTCCTAAGGCGCTCTGTCAACCAGGCTCCTAAACAGGCCAAAGTCTGCCCTCCAGAAGTCCAAGGTAGCAGTTCTGCTGACCCCTCTCCTTACTCCTCCAAGAATTGAAAACTCCATCATTTTGTGATCACTATGCCCAAGACAGCCTCCAACCATCACAAAGTGCATTTTTGTTGACTTCAGTGGAAGCTGAGAGCCCACTGCATGGGGCAGCCTGGGGGTTTGTCATTGCTACAACTCTTGTCAGGTGCCAGTAGGGGTTTCCTTGTTAGAATCCTGAGGAAATAATGAACATAGTGAAAGTGTCTCCATAAGGGATTATGGTGCTGAGCTGAATCCACCTGGGTATTACGCCGCACTATATTGAGGTCAGACATGCCTTATTTCTATGACAACAGAGAGACTACAGATACCTAAGGGTAAGCAGAAAAGAAAGCCCAAGGTGGAAAACTCGAGTCCTTTTCTCTCATTGCCCTGTGATATATTTACAGAATGATTTAAGAGGAACTTCAGAGACGAGAGCAGAGGTTATAAACTGCTTTTAGTAAAAGTAAACACCTAAGCAAATCATTCAAGAACCCATTAAATGGCTAGGCAGCTCCTATAAATACAGTTCATAATGCACTTAGGAGTGCTCCACCACCTACCAGCACCAGTGGGCTTTCCTGTTAGAGCTCTTGAAAGTTTCATTTTAATGGTGAAAATTGTTCCTTGCACATCACAGAAAAAATGTGAAGATGCAGTTTAGAAGATAGCTGGAAGGATAATAACGTACCTTAAGCTTGTAAAACAATTAATTTATGGTTTGATGTTGGTTTTTTTATGCAACAGAAATGCCTAAACCAAACTGGGTGGCAAATTGACACAAATGTTTAGTGAATAGAGATCAACACTTATTACATCAAATTACAATGAAACTGCAAACAGAATGCGTTGGCATGTTGTTCTAGAGCTTTTCAGCTGTCGCCTGGCTTGGTGGGGAGGTGCTGTAAAGGCATCAATCACTGGGCTGTTATGGAGTCTGTAAAAGCACCAGATAAGCTGGGGAGAATTGTTTTGAATCTAAAAAGTTTCAGATGTTTTGGGTTTCAACCGATCTCGTAGTCTGCAGTTTGTCTAATAGGTATGTCAGCCACATCCAGCTGGGGGATGCTCCTTTCCATCCTGCTGCTGTTTGAACACTATTAATATAGTTATTATTTAACAAAAACAGCCAAACACAGCTACTGTACCCGCTTGCCATCAGTGCAGAAGGCTGCATGGCTGCTGCTGTCACCAAGGGATGGCACAGCAAAGGAGAGATATTTGTTACTCTTGTTTCCCCTCCATCTCCCTCAGTAACGGTATTGTTCTGGACCCGTTTTATTTCTGTCTCACTCCCTCTCTTCCCTGGATTCTCCAGCATGGGCTCACAATCAAAGTTTGGGCATTTGCTGAACTCCAGCTTTTACCCAGTTATTCCTTGTCCTAGAAGATGTAAGTTCTTTGTTAATTCCACTGTATCTAGGTGAAATTGAGTCTTACAAGTTAAAAACATTCTGAGAGCTGGGAAAAGACTAATAGCTACATGTGGGAATAGGAAACCAAGCAAAAACCAAACCATGGTAGAAACCCTCCACACAAATGGATGAAGAGCCTCATATGTGTCTTACATGTTAAGAGTTATTTTATGTCTATACCTTTTACAAAACAAATACATTTTAAGTTGGTGCTGCCCCATCCAATTTCTGTTCTCTATTACTTTTAAGGTGAATTTGAAGGGACTATGTCCTGAATTGATATATTGTTACCCAAGTACTATTTTCATTGCATTGATGCTGAGTTGGGATGTTGACCCTTCTGAGAGCAGTGATGGTGACTTGTTGCCAGCAATTGTAATTGTATTTCCTTGCGAGCTCCCCCATTTCTTCTGGATTGCTGTCCGGTCTGATCAGAGACCAGAACGCAAAAGAGAACATTTGGATCATTTTGACTGAGCTTCTGTACAACTCAGGCAGCAGGAGTTGATGTAATTAATTGCTGTTGGAGCATATCTTTAAAATAAATAAATCTGGTCTTCACTTTAAAATTGCCAGTAATTGAGAATCCACTGCAGTCCTTGGGAAGTTGTTCTAGTGGTTAATTACCCTCACAGTTAAAAATTAGCATCCTATTTATAGCCTGATTTTTTTTGTAACTTCTGCTTGCAGCCACTGATTTTATTACTCTCTTCTCTGCAAAAAAGAGAGCCTACTGTTTGAGTATTGTTCCATGTTTTTCTTCATTTCCATTTTTATTTTCACTTTCATATAGATGGAGCAGTGCTGCAGTAATACGTATCTTTTTTCCTGAGGTTGGACTACAATAGAAATGTATTTTAAGATTCCTGGGTGAAAATTGCTACAATACACAAAATTCAAAAAAGATCCATTAATTATCCCTGTTTTCCCAGTGTGAGCTTTTGTACCCCCTGGTGGCGTACACCCAGCAGGGCTTCTTACATCCTTTTGTCTTCTGTTGGTACTATTTTTCTAGATCCACACCCAATAACTGTTGGGGAATTAAAACTCCCTCACTGATAGTGAAAGGTTGAATGTCTGTTGTTGTGTATCCAGGAGAGTCACAGCCTTATCCCACAGTGAGCTTTGCAGGTATCAGCAAAATTAGCTCCATTGTCACTGTTTCCTCCTTCTTTCTTAGAAACGGTAACATACATATTTAGTGGTTGCATGTCGTACAGCAACAACAATGATTGAGAAAAATAAAAGCGATGTTCATCACTAGCCTTTTTACGGTCTCCTTATGTATTGGGATGTTATTTGGTGGCTGGCAATTACAGAGACTCCTATGCTAACAACCCTGTTCTAAAATGGAACGTTTGAAAGAGGACAGAACTGGATACCATTCACCAAAGGCTTTAAAATGTACGCTTTCATCAAATTTACTCTGTGTTAATAAAAGTGTTGACCGTAACAAAGGTCTGTGTTGTGCTTTATCAGATATGGATGGTACCTGGATTTCTTTTACCTCATGACCTGAAATTATACAGAAATACGTTGGCAAATGGATTTGAAAGCATCTGCTCCTTGCTTTCTTCTTAGGAGTTCTACAGACTTCCCATAAATTGGACGTCGTGAAGGCATGGTGTAAGTAAACTCTAAAACATACAGACGCTGAACTCTTGGTATCATTTCTAGATAGAAGTGGTAGCTGAGTTTTGCAAACAAAATGTTGTATTGGCACTGATGCTCTCCTTGAAGTCGGTGCCCCGTGCTGTGTGCCAGCCTGGCCTTGGCTTGTTACCTCTTTGCAGACGCATCAGACAGGCTGGGAGGGTTTTGCTGTGATGAGCTGGAAAGCTTTCTGGACATCAGATAGCAATGTTGACTTTGGAGGGCTTTTGCTTATCCGCAGGTGTAGATGTTCAGTAAGATGGATGTTTTGGTTCCTGTTTGACTCTGTGTCTGTTGGAACTGGGCAAAGGCTGCGGAAATTTTTTTCCTGCAAGTTTTCATTGGGTTTTTAAACAAACAAGCTTTCTCAGTGTTGGTTCCTCCCACCACTGTCACTTTACCCTTTTGAAGTACTTTTTGGTTTTGCGATCTTAGTGATAAAACTGTGGAAAAGAGGAATTAAGATACGTGACAGAATATTCACACTTTAAAGGTACATGTAGGACTTTTCTTGGCAGTGACAGTTGAAACGTTGCTGTAGTCAGAAAACACAAACGTAGTCCAGTTGATATGTACCCCTGTAGCTGTGAAGGCTTGGGATTTTGCTCTTTGCGTTGTGATGCTTCATTTGTTTTATTGACAAAAGAGGGATTTGCCGCACCTACTGCCTGGCCCTGAACCGGGGACCTTGGCTCCCTCGGCAGCCGTCAGTAGTTGCCTTTGCATTCATACATCATGCTATAGGAGTAGAGTAAAACGGTTGGTGCTGAGCACGCAGTGCCCACACGGGCTTGGGGGGCTTCTTTACACTCTCTCTAGGCTGGTCCCCTGACTGGGGCCCATGATCAAAATTAACTTTTGGTGAGCACTGTCTGATGTGTGCTTAAAATTCCTGCTTAAGCATTGTAAACGTGTCCATGAAAACCACAAAGACGTGCCTGCAGACAATAGATGGAACCAATCTTGTGTGAAATAATTTATAGAGTTCTTGGGTCTTCTTTTCTCAGCTTGCCTTCGTTTCCCCACCCATGAAATAAAAATAACAACCTTCCCTTTCTCCAGACTTTCTTATCTGTGCTAATACAAAGCTGTTCAGGGATGCTTTTGTGCCATATGTCTTCACTGTGGCAAGCAGAGGGGGGCTGTCAGTCTCAGCTGGAGGCCTGTATTACTACTTATTCTGTAGTAATACAAATAGAGGATAATATAATAATAATGCAGAAAAGGAAGTAAATACTCTTTATATGGAATAATTGAATATTGCTGTGACATTGAACAATGACTCTTAAAAGGGTGGGGGGAAGTCATGCTTTCTTCTTTCTTAATCACAGTTGAACTAAAATGACTATATTTAGTTATTTCTAAAGCTCTATTGTATTTTTCTGTTTCTGAAAGAACACAATGATTTGGATATGCATGCATTTTCCTTTCCAGACGTCCTATTGCATCTTGAATGTGGTTTTATATCTTCGTATCTGTGATAATGGAAGCTTGGATTTCTTCACCGGTAGTGTGCAAGAAGGCCAATTATGCAGGTCAATATTAAAGAATATTATAAATTATCTCTGGAAGCTTAGAACAGCTCTATCCCACTCTTGCCAGTACTTTGTATGTGGATAACTGTCTTAGATTCCTTGCCTTTGCGTTTTATTTGTATTAACGAGTAACCTAGATATTTTCAAGTCCCTGTAATACAGTCCTTTCTGTAAGAGACCAGAGAAGTTCTTGTCCTCTAGGATTGAATTCTCTGTTAAATTTGCAACAGTGGTGCTTTATTCACCCTCCTGAGCAAGTAAATTGTTAGATGGTAAAATGAGCACAGTGTGCTGAATTTTGGGTGGCTTAAGAGTTCATATTGCCAGTTCCTGCAAGAAATGCAAGGTGTCCTGCATGGAATCATTCTACAGCTTCCTCTACCTTGTTGAAACTGGGAAAATTCATTGATTTCCTGGTGTTCAAACAGCAGGGTATGTCCTGTGACAGTCACAGGGAAGTGCTGTCCTGCTTCAACACCAGGCAGTTGCCCTGCTTTGCATTTAAGACATTATCTCCCTACCTACAGCTGGCACTTGGGGCCTGGAAGCTCTGTATTTTTGCGCCATTTGTTTGTTACACAAATTGGGCTAGAGTGGTTGGCTGAGCAGACAGGACTCCCTTCCAGTGTTGCCCATTACACTTTCAAAGATTGAAATGCATGTCTTTGTAAAATGATGCACTTCTTGCCCTTTTAGAAATAGATTTTATACAGAAATCTTTGATGATTTCTTTCTGGCTTTCCATCAGCTATTTTCTGGTGTACAAAGGCTGGTGTGCACACCATACGTTCAAATTCACGCTACTTAAAGGAGAGCTGTTGCAGTTGCTGGCAAACAAGACGCTCAGGCTTCTCTTTTCCTGCTTGTCTACCCCCTAACCTCCTTCACTAAACATCTCCCTACCTAAGGTAGCCTGTCTGCTAAGCGTGTGTGATACTTTCTACTTCAAAGAAGTGTAACACAATGTAATGGTGGCAATATATTTTGAGATCCTTGCTTACCAGTTTGTCTCACTAAAGCTAAGGAGTTTAATAAGCTATAAGACATGTTTTTGTCTTGCCAGCCTCTGTCTTCTGATGGCAAATTATATTCATATCAAAGAGTAGCTAATGTTAAGGGTTATATACATGAGAACACCCTTCACGGGAGGCATGTAGAAATGATAACAAAAGTAGTTTGACACAAAGCTGCCTGAAAAGGGGAAACTCCTCTACACACATTTTCGCTCTTATGTGCATTTCAATTTACACTACATCAAATTGGATTAGAGTCTGTTAATTCAATTAATGACTACATTGAAAGTTTGCCTTCACTCATAGTGAAAACAGGAGGGCAGCTCGTAATAGCCTATGGATTTAATGACTGCAACTTTGAAGAGTGTTAAGCTAAAGTGAAGTTCAGAATGGCTTGTTAACTGGGTTTATTAGCTGTTGACCTTCCCTTTCAGCATAATAGTAGCAGCCAGACTGAAGAAAGCATTAACGTCCTCATTAGCATTTATCTAAAGATAGTCTGCTGCCCATTCCACAGTAAATTAGCTCAATCAGCCATAAAGAGCCTGAGAAACATTTTCTCACATACCTTTAATTCTCTTTCTTGCTCTCTCCCCTTTTTCTGTTAAAGTTAGGCGAGCTCATTTTGTCCAGTTTACTGAGAATGAAGCCTCAGGACAGTTGCATTTAAAGAAAGTGTTTCTACATGCTTAGGTAATTAGAGACCCTCTCCTGTGGGACAAAGTCATGGGAGTGGAATTACAGGGTTTTCAGGGATGGCCTTGCTTTAGCCTTTTGCAAAGATTACTGATGTCTTGCTCGTGTTCCAATACAGTGATACAAAGCTTTTCTTCAAGATAGCGTGGCTGACTCAGGAGTTGTTTCTCAACAAAACAGTCTTTTATATGTGTGAAAACTGATGTGTTCTGAGGTGCAGAGTGTGCCTGCAAAAGCTGATGTGCAGTTTTGACACTTGCTAGTAACTGGCATTACAAAAAGCATGTTAATACTTGGGAATTCAGTATGCTTGGCTTATAGAGACAACTGTGATTTATGAAATGGCCTGGGTTGACTGAGCTGCAAACAAAAAACTTTTGTTACCTGCCATCCCCTCGGTGCTGACCAGCAGTGTTCTTCTGGCATGGCTTTAAAGAACAGGGTTTGAGAGGAACAGAGATTGGAAGGTGTCAAACCTTGTTTATATTTGTCACTTCTAATGGTGGAAGGATTTATGCCTTTAGCGTAGCAGGTTTTGTTCAACATAAATAATTTCTATAAAATTGATTGTGAATTTCTGTAGCGATAGCTGAAATGGATTGGAGTCCTGTCCTGTATCCTGCCCACAAATGTGATGCCTGGTTCATGAAAAAATCATTTTTGAAAAAACTATAACCCCCATAAAACTAAATTGTTTTCTGGGACCTTTTATTATTCTATGTACTCAATCTGGAAAGATGCTAAGAATATCAACCCCAGCCCCAAAATATTTTGGTTACTCAGGCTTTGGTTATTCATATTAGGTGAGCTGGACATCTTTTCTGTTTACAGTTAGGACATATTTACAGTTAAGAGGGTACTTAGAGGTTTTGCTGTATCAAATCTTATATTCCCTTTTTAAGTTTATAAATGAATATTAATACAGGTCACTGTGATACTGAAATAAAAATTTAATAAACAGATAGCATTTTCCTACTTTTTCAGTATATTGGACAAAAACATTAGAGGTTAAGAGAAATTAAGCAAAAATTTTTTTAAAAGGAGGTAAGGAAACCAGTGCCAGTGCAATTACCACTAGTATCTCACTTGATCCAGGTTGCTTTACAGCAATTTAGTGTTCTTCCTTCTTCAGCATTTGGTAAGAGCTCCTCTCAGATTTTTAGCCCTATTATACAAAGTATCGCGTAAACTTCTATTACAAGACTGTTGCTTCCTCAAAGCTTTTAAAACAGGTTGTAAGAGAAAAGCAAAAAATCAATCTTGGTGCAGTGGAAGGAGGAGGATGGAAGGAAGGGATGAAGGAGGAGGAAAGTATGAAACTATCCTCTTGGCACAATAAGCATTAACTACGGTGTCCTAAGCTTGTAGTTGCCTGAGCCCATAGCTTCCCTAAAGTTGTCACTTGTCCCTTGGCCTTGAGGCTGGGCTACTCTTTTATTCTGAACCCAGCAGTACAACTCTGTTAGAGCAGGAGTTTACCAAAGCTCTTGGTCCCCATCTCCTCCTGTGAAACATTAACATGGGCAGGAAGACTCAAAACTTGGGTTTATTTATGAAATTTCCATAGGATTTTTTTTAAAAAGTCTTTTTACTAGATTTCTATTTACTGTAAGCAGGTCTCTATCTTTAGGTTCTCTAAACCAGTAGCTGCTCAGGATTTTAGGTCTGATGTAATATTTCTCTTGCGGTAATAATCAGAAGCCAAAAGTTTGACAGTCTCAACATAAACGGTTAAACATACACTCAGGCTCTCCAATTTAAGAGCTTGATCTTTGTAAGTATGGGTCCAGGTCTAGGAAAGTACTTAAGCATGTGCTTAATCTTAAGCTCCTGGGCAGCACCATTAACTTCAACGAAACTCCCCTTTATTTAAAGTTAAGCTTGTCCTGATGTATCGTGCAGAACTGGAGAAGGAATACTTGGCATTTTGCAGGATAAAGCCATAAAAGCAGCCCAGTTTATTAAGGCATCTCAGATTCTTCAGCTGTCATTGGTTTTAAAAGGATTTCTGAATATAGTGGTTTTCTTTGCTTCTGGACAATCCACTATGTTGGCTGCTGTGGTGTAGGTATTTCAGCTGTGCTTGTGGAACCTATGTTTTGGTTATATACTTCAGGGAAAGTAAATAAAATGGTGGAGGATTTTCACATAAACACAATGTCTAAGTGCTGGAAGTTTGAAGAATTTTCTTCCCTTAGAGTAGGATCATGCTTTTTTCTTTTTATGGTGAACATCAGATTATGCAATCTGGTGACAGATCTGAAATTTGTAACCCAAGAGGGGTATTGTGTTGTTGTTTGTGGATTTTTTGGCACCTGTTTTACCTGTACTATATTTTGGGTTACATGTCAGATGCAATGATGGTGAGAAAACAGATGCAACACTGTTCTGTCTCACAGTTACAAAACCACCTAAAAACTGATTTACTAAGGATTACATCCTTCTTCTAATAGGGATGGACACAATATGAAAAGCTCTGGTTTAGCTTGTGAGCACTTTTACTTGTACCGGTTGGGCTTGCTGGGATGGAGGATGGAGAGGTGCAGGCGGGGGTCGGCCAGCAGTGAGTGCAGGCAGCAATGGTGCACAAGGCCACTGCAGCAAGTGTGCTGCACGTCAGGGACTCCTCGGCCTTACTCTGGGCCTTGCATGGGGGTGGATTTCTGCCTGGGTGAGGAAAATGCCTGCAAGAACCAATATCGTTTGGCCTATAGCTCCGCCAAGGCAGCTGCCTTTCGTACCGTCATGAAGTTGCTTTTACAAAACTCACTTAATTGCTCTGGATAATTGCTGCCACATCCCAAAGAGTCGGATACTGCAGCATTGTATTATGGTGTACAGAAGGGTTGAGAAAACATGAGATGGAATTGAGCAGGTCCTTTCGGTGTGTGTTTTGCAGACTGTACGTGGCTTTTTTCCCATAGATTGAAGGGAAACAATTTTGGAGCTGGGGAAAAGCAGGTCGGTAGCACCATCTGCAGGCAGCTCACCAGGATGGGCGCTGCACGCAGCAGCGCTGGAGCTCGAGTCCTGCACTTCCAGGGAAAATAAGGGACAAAAGGCACCTGGAAGAAATGCAGAATCAGGCATGGCTGTGCCAGTGCAAGTGGTCGATTGTTTAGGGGTTTCAGTGGGTGCTTTCACACCCTGCAGCGGTGCTGTGCCCGGGGGCGAAGGGAAACCCGTGGAGCTGGGGGCACTTCCCAGGGCTACAGGTAGGCACATGGTGACACTCTGCTGGGCCGGGACTTGGCTGCCTGGAGCTGGAGGTCAGGACAGTGCCTGGAATTTGTCCTTAACCCTCAGACCTGTCCCTCTTCCCCAAGCCAGCACACCCCTTTGCTGTCCCAAATAGCTGAATGAGCTCCAAGCTGTACTTTACCTTTTTTTCTCTGTGCTGAGGAAACCCTCTGAAGTTTAAACCTTGCTCTTTTAGTCTCTCTTAAGCAAGCATCCTCTGAGGTATCACATCGTACGCTGGAGTAAAAGACAATATGAGCATATTCCTGTCAGGAGATGAAGTTGTACTGTTTTCTCCATTCCTGCTTCGCTCCAGCAAGACCGGAGGCAGCTCCAGGTACAGGCAGGGCCGTGGGGGCCTGGCCATGATGCTGCAGCTCAGGGCTTCAGTCTCCACTGCATGCTCGTGCAGGGCCGCGGCCGGCTCCCAAACCCCACGGCCACGGGGGGAATGTGAATACAAACGCTAGAGACGGCACAAGGGGAGCAGGTAACCTGCATGTTAAACCTTGGCCCTTTGTCCGCAGGCAGCCCTGTGAGCTTTACACCTGCTGGGAGCTCGGTGCCACATCCAGCGCTCGCCCCGGTGGCTCTCTCTCAGGGTTTGAGGTTTCTCCGGCTTTTTGCAGCAGATGGCACTCTTTAGTTCTGTTTCAAGCCCTCTCCTTCTGGAAGCTTCTCTGGGAGAATCTGTTTTAAAGGAGCCTCACCGATTTCCCAGCCCTATTCTCCATGAGGCTTCATGAATGCTTGTAAAAGGCCATTGGTGCTGGGAGGGAGCCGGTGGTGGCTCGCGGGTCCTGCAAAGGCCTTGGTGAGCCTGGATGACGGGCTGGTTACGCTTCTGCACAAATTCAGCTGGGTTTTTCCTTCTTCTTGTATATCGGTATCACTGACCCCTCCAGGAAACCCACTTGGGAACCCGGTTCCTCCAGCACATTTCTGAATTCTTTAATCCACAGTGGAGAAGGGGAACCCTTCCATGTTCTTGACCCACCTTTATGTTGTCAATCCCGTCCCACTTTGTGTATCAGAGCCACATTGGGGTGTTTCAATCAGTTACCTGAGATAATTAAAAAGTGATGATGACAACAACCATCACTACCAGTTTCATAGCCTTTCTATATCACAGAGGGGAGAAAAATAGCAACTACAACCTAAATGAGCCATCACAAAAGGCTGTGAAATTGGTTGTACTTTATCTGTGTGAATAAGGCTTATGTTTAAAACAGATTTGCTGCAAAAGAGCCATGACTGCATGGGATGACATGAATCTCGTCATGCAAACCGGCGGGGACTCTCTCTGCGCACTGTCCACCCCCCTCTCTCTCTGAGATGCTGTTGACCATAATTGTAGGACAGATGGCACAAAGGACTTGCTTCTGCAGCCGTCCTGGTGATTGGGCCGGGCAGGATGAGGAGAACAGTAATACGTGTCAATAAGGCACTTAGCTGAAGTGGCTGCTGAGCGGAACAACGTGAAAGGGTGGCACGTAGGGCTTGAAAGGCTGGGCTGCCTGGCTGTTAGGTGGAGGGACTGGTGGTGTTCTCCTGTTGGCTTTATACACTGAGATTTTTGTCTTCTGATCTTTGTACCAAAGCCAGTTTTGTCACAAACCTGAATAAAACGTTGTATGGAAAGCCGGTATCAGCCCTGTGATTAGGAAAAGTTGTGCCCCATCCTGCATGCCATGCTGATCTGTGGCACGTCACGCATCGCTGTGTGTAATTCTGCCCTGTGTTTTGTTTCAGAGGTTACTACTTCCAGAGAATTGAACTTTTGCATTAAAAATTAGGTAAACCCGTGATTGCATGCATTTACAGAGGTTATTTTTCAGGGAGGATCAAAGTTTTCCAGCCCTTACTTTATTTATCTGCCTATAGGAGGAAAAGTTTGACTGATTTCATTGTTCCGGGTTATTTATTTGTATGTTTGCCTTTTATTATTGTCCCCTCTTAGATGGGATGCTCAGTTGGTTTTTACTAATTACAACATGGTTGCTCTTCTGAGCAGAAACTGCTATCCATAGAAGTACACTACAAGATGTCTCTCCTCCATAAATCAGTCCTGGGATTTTATTAGACTGTTTATGTAACCTTAGTTTATGTGCTATAATTCTTTGCTGTGTTGCCTAGAATAATTCCCAAAGAGGATGTTTGTTCTTCTTGCTTGTAAATTCTTTAGTACGGGCTTTTCTTACGACATCTTTTTTGCCCTCCTTCACTTCCCTTTTTCTCTTTTTGGGTAATGCTTGGTAGCTTTATAAACTTCAGTCAGTAAAAACCTAACTTTTAAATTACTTACTCACACATCATGAGATATAATTGTCTTGAAATGGGAAGGAATAGCTTTTTAGTTAACCTTATTGCATTGATTTTCTTTTTAATGCGCATGAAGAAACTTTCAAAGTATCTAATCAAACAAACCCTGGTGCTGTTCTTGCGTGGAAGGTGTCCTCCTTTTCGGATACCCTTGAGTAGGCCAGCTTTGTTTTGGTCAGATCACATCTAGGTAAGATTAGTGATAATAAAATAAAAATCTGATGCTTTCATGAGGCACAAAGCACAAGGTAAGCAGGCCGTATATTGCAGGTTTTCCATATGAGGTCTTGTGAAAGCAATAAATCTGCATGTAACTTCTGAAGTCAACAGGACTTCTTAGGGGCTTTAGCTGAAGCATGTTCCATCTGTTTATAAAACCATAGCCTAAAACATCTGATAAAAATCAACTGTACTTCTTTTCGGAAATCATTGCGTGGCCATATGCATAATCCATGGCCATAGGACATAAACCTACAGAGCTGTAATTGAAATTACTAAATCGGTGGTTGAGGGGAGAATGTGGGCATGTCCCCTTCTGCCTGTGCCCCGTGAACGTGCTGGCTAAGATAGTTTCACATGCTTTTAATTTCTGGCCTGCTGCTGAGGTTCCCATTAAGGCAGTGTGCTGACGTAGCTCCAGTGCTGACCCTTGCCCACACATGACTGGGCCAAGGCACTGCCAGCGTTTGTCCCGACAAGATACCTCTTTCTGCTGAGTTAACATCACAACCTGGAGTGAACATTATTTTTTTCCCTCTCAACAGTCATCTGAATTTGCTGGTGAACCAAAACTTCTCCTGTATTATAAATACTTTGGGATGTTAAAACTGGATATTTATTCCCATACAAAAGAAATTAATTAGCATCCTGATTTCTTTGGAGTTATGGAGTGGCACGTGGGCGTTATCTCAGTGCCACTTGGCTAAACGACCTCTCCCCCACATACAACCATATTATTTAATGTTAATTTTCTTACTGTGGCTGCTTCTGTCTTCAGTCGCTGCCCCTGATCTGCCTCTCCTTTCTCCTCTCTTACCTTCCTCTATCCTTTCCCCTCCACAACCTCCCACAAATACCTTTTTTTTTTGTAGGTAGGCACCTCTGCCAGAGGGAGCAAATTCCCATTGTGGTGCCTCTCTACAATCTGCACTATGCACTACAACTTCCTCCTGTTCTCCTTTTAGTTTTTTTCTGTGACTAATTTGACCAAATTTAATCAATCGTAAAAGAAGCAGGGGAGGAGAACAGTATGCGTCTATTTGATATTGTTGTCCTGAGGCCGAGCCAGACCCTTTTGTGAAGAAGTGGCAGTCCTTCAGAGAACCATTATGGCTTACAGGAATCTGTAACATATTTCAGGACAGCCTGCTTTCTCTCTCTTTTCTCTCCCTCCACCTCTGTAAACATATGAAAGAAACATGAGAGAGCATTAAACCACAGAAGACAAATCATGGTCAGAATAAATATACTGTTTGCTAGCAAACTTAAAAATACGCTTGTGGATTCTAATAGCTGTAGGCAAGAGTTGGATATTTATTGCAACCAAGGCTTACTGTGGTTTATTATGTTTATAAAACAGTTTAATACTACTTTTCTTTTAAAATGAGTTTTTAATTTAGAGTAATTTTTTAGGATTTGTTTCCAGAGTACAGATGGCTGATCGCTGCGGGGGTGCGGGGTGAGAGGGAGAAATGTGCTTGTGGGTGTGTTTTAAAAGTGCTCCCAGATGGAGTGTATTGAATGAAATTTAAACCATTGCCCTGTGAACTACAAGTGTGATAAATATAATCAGTCAATCCACAAAACCATGGTGGAGGCGGGGAGCAGATTGATAGGCACACAGTGGGGAGGGAGGTGGGTCGAACAGTGTGGCCGCCAATGTCATGACATAGCAGTGTCTCCATCGTGGACTTCTCTTATGGAGGGGTTACCTGATCCGCACCAGCATGCTAATAGCATCCCCCACCTCGTCTGTAACCCATTCCAGTCCCGCAAATCTTCCAAGTGCAGTATTCACGTAGAAAGGGTGAAAAAAAAGAATTCATGCCAAAAAGAAGGCTTGGCTGCTGGAATTATGGAGCTCTTTGAGCATTTTTCATTTACTGGGTCTTAATTACTTTCTAAGTGTAAGAGTTTACAGATATCGCTGTTCTCTTCCAGAGTTTGGTTTCATCAAGTATTTTAAAACCCAGAGATTTCCTTAGAAGCATTTGTTTGTACAGCTCCTTTACACGTTTAAAACATGTAAGCCACACTGAATAAAGTGTGCACAGATTTTTTTTGGATAATACAACAGAACAGGTGAAGGAAATTGAGTGAATTTTAATTGCTCCAAAGTTCTGAGATCTTCCAGGCTCCGGGAAAAAAAATTTCAGCTAAAAATGATCTATGGGCCTTGAGCTGTAGTGTGGAAAATTACCTGTGTCCTGACTTACAAATGAACAATGCAATGTTCCCCCTCTGTTAAACTATAGAAAATGGTGTAAGATGGACACTTGGTTTCTCTTCTTTCATTACAAACACGTAGCAGCTCAGCCTCCTTGGCTCCCTTCCTGCCAACTTCCATCAAAAATAAAGTCATCTCTGCCCTGGCCAGGATAAATGTCTGGCCAGCTCGGTTTACAAAAGGGTGTGCTTTGAGCAGGTCTTATTAGAAAGGTGACAGTTTGTTTTTTCCTGGCCAGTACAAGTTTAAGGCCATGTCCACACTTGCAAAATTTGGCACATTTTCTCCTGCATTGTCTTTCCACCATGCTTTCATCATGCCTAATGTCTGTATATGCAAAAATGCCCAGATAGACTTCCAGACTTTCACAGTGCCGTTTGGATTAGATATCCTTCAAGCAAGACTTGCTAGTGTTCACTTGCATGGTGTCAGTGTGGACAGAAAATGCTGGCACGGTTGCTGCAGTCGTACAACCGCTCCTGCCATTGCGGTTGGGCTGCCCGCTGCCCTGCCGGCGTCTGCTCTGCTCCCTGTGCTCCCTTGCCCGGCCGGCAGCTTGGCTGGAAGCCGCTTCACTGAAGACAAGCACTGCATGTGAAGCTCATTTGTGTGCCTCTTTTTCCAGCGACTGCCTTTGTTCTGATGCTAGCACTCATGTGTTTTGGGGAAGGCACACAGTGTGCCAGCTGGCTGGAGACAAGCGTGCAGGCACTGGTGATGCTCTGGAGAACTGGTACCCAGTGCCAAGCGAGCTCAGTCATTTAGATCATTTGATACATTTTTCAAGAGACGAACAGAGGTATGAGCTTCACTTTGGGCAACTAACACTTTCAAGAGATTATACGGGAGATGCATGATCTTGTGCAGCAAGGTTATGCGACAGTGCTGGTGGTCCCTCTCAGTGTTGAAAGGGACTTTATCTGATGAGATGGGTCAAATCTTTGAAAATCCCAGCAGATCAGGGTGGGGGATAACAGGAGGACACCTCTTGGTGTACACATGGGTAGGATAAAGAGAAGTATGTAGTCTTCCAAAGTGATGGCTAACTTTCTGAGATGAGGTGTGATATGTTTCCTGGGTGTCATGATCTATTTGAAAGGATTCAGACAACAGTGGTACAGCAGTGCAAAGGGAATATCCAATTGAAACGGGAGTTAGCAAATGAGAGTGCTTCTGCTTCAAGTACATTTGTTGGTGTTGATAAATAGAAATGCAGACTCAAAGCCTAGAAAGTAGCTTTCCATGTTGTCATGGAGCCATCATTCGCATTTGTAAAAGGATGCATATCGTATGAGGACAAGGGTGCTCATATGACAGAAAGCATCATCACAGTTGGCGTCCTTGTGGGTAATATCATTAATAAGTCTAATTGCATTGTAGGGCTTCAGTTTCCTGTGCCAAATACTGTTTTTCAGTAGCTCTATCAATTACTGTTGTGTACTAACACTTGTGTATCTGATGCTTGGTGCAGCCATATTAGGCAAGAGTGAATCAGGTATTCTTTAATTACATGCAGGTTTGCTTTGTGGAGAAGCAAACCTGCCCTCTAAGTGAACATAATCCCTGCAAAATTAGTGGATTTAAACCTGTAAAGACCTATAAGCAAACTTTGTAAAGGACTTCTTTTGCATAGGTAAAGTGAGCTTAAGATAGTAGCCATAATTAGAAGAAGCCATTCTTATAACCTAATAAGGGCAGTTAGGTCATACATAGATTAAAAGTGGAATTTAGCATAAGTCTCTTTTACAAATGAAATTGTTTAGTATGACATGCAATGCAAAACCAATAAACTTGCTATAACTTAACAGTTTCAGCATGCCTGTGCTTTATTTTGGGCTTTGGACAGCTTATGCACAGAACCTCTGAATTATTAGCATTATTGGTAATTTCTGTTGCAGCATTCTTGGGTGGAGCTTGGTTTCTGTGGTATAAGAAAGCTATCTCTATGCTGTTCGTATTTCATTTAAAAGAATTGTTCACTGCGTTTATACTTATTTTTCAAAGAAAGTGTAAATTCTGCTATTATCAGGGGTGAAAATTCAAGCTATGAGATTTGTAGCTCCACGACAATCAAACTAAAGCACTGGATGGCTGCAGAATTTATCCATAAAACAAGATGTAGAGGATTAGCTCTAAACTCTAAACCTGATTCTAATTTGCTTTATGAGTATTAGTTTTTCCCATGTGTAAAATGGAGATATCTCTTTGGTGAGTGAAGCTTTGATCAAGCAAACACCTGTGTGAGTTACACAGTCATTCCCCTGCTCTGCATCAACCCATTCTGGGCTCCTGAGACAAAAGATGCAGCTCCACTTCTTGCCTGTGTCAGATGTAAACAGCAGGATCTCTCATCTGCAAACAGGTAGAGTTCTCAGAAAAGCAGAGTTACCATATGGAGAACAAGAAGTCCATGTGTTTTCATGGTAATAGATGCCTCGGTCTGTGCCTGCACATCTTGGGTTGGCCTTTTCTTTTGTCCTTTCACATCTTGCCTCTTTGGGTACAAAACCCGGTCTCTTGTGCTTCCGTCTCACGTAGCCTTCCTTAATCTCATGTAATACGCTTTTTTCCTCTTTTACCAAGGTCTCTTGATTTTTCTTCATTTTGTTTTAAACTCTGAAACACTCGTAATGCAATTGTAGAGCTAAATAAACACTGTATTATGTTTGGGGATATTGCTTTCAGGAAAAATGGTCCACTGCACAAATTGATAGTGGAGTATATTGCACTTAAGAAAGATAGACTGTGCACTTACTCTTTGCTAGAGAAAAGACTGCAGGAATTTTTGGTTCTTTATTTTATTTAAGTTCAGTTTTTTAGTCATCTATTTTTAGAATGTGTGTGGTGTGTAAAATATCAACATCCATGAAGACATTATATTTTAAAAAGTATACGTTGTCATCTCTTGTCATTTTCCAACCTACTTCCTGCAGGAAATCCTTGAGAAGCCTAAAGCAATCCCATCTCCTCCTCCTTTTTTTTTTTTTTTCCTTAAGGATTACTGGTATGCCTTTTCAGAAAAAAACCAAAACACAACAGGTTTCTTGTCGTCTCGGTACCAACAAAAATGAATAGTAGGGCTTTTCATTGGCTGCTTTTTATCTTGTCTATAAAGTGGTGTTAGTGACAAAAGGGAGATGATGAAGACCAGTTTCCTTTCTACCACCGTTATTTCTCTTTCCTAACTTTTTCTTTTTTACCTAGCCACCTGTCTGTCTTTTGATTATAAGGTCCTTAGAAGCAGAGGCTGTGCTTCCTTAAATGTCTGGAAATGAGACATCATATTGTGAGTGCTACCACAAAGAAACAACAGAAACAAAACAGAACCAAAAAAGGGATCAATTTACATACTGTGTCATACAAGTCTACTGTGCTCCACTTCCAAGTCAAGTGTGACTTCGCAGAAGACATGAAGAGAGGGGACAGGTAATGAGAGGGATTTAAAGACACACGGCTATGTAGGTAACAGTTCCCTGGGTGGAGTTGTACCTGGGAAGATAATAGATCCAAGATTTCTAGTTCTTCAAGCGTGAGTCTGTACTGCTTGATCAAGGACTGGATGTATTATTTGAAGTAGTACCAGGCTTATAAATCTCCAATTTCTGGTGGCTTTAGAGATCCATACTTACCTGGTGTAACACTAAAGTACTCACATAAACAGCAATGTAAAAGCTGGAAGTCATTGCTGAAAGTGCACCCTCCAGAGAAAATACTCACTTGCGGGTAAAACCGAAAGAATATTTCTTATCCATAGCATGTAGTATTATAGCAAGCTAGCAGTCTGTTTCTTTCCTCTTGCAAACAATTTCTGGTTGTTAGCTGGCATATACAAACTTGATTGTAATGTCTTGGCCCCTGGAAAAAAGACCAAGAGTGCTTGCATGTGTGTAGACTGAGCCTTTTCATTTATTCTTCTGAAAGTTTTTCTTTCTGAAAAGTCCAAAACTGTGGTCCCAAGAGTCCAAGAAGCGTAATTCACCTTACAACCTCACGAGGTTCTTTGTGGATTTTTAAGGTAGAGGTTTCCAGTGTCCCACAGAAGCTTGTGAGTACATGTCCCCACTGGAAGTTAATAAGACCTGTGCTTCCAGGTCGCATCTTCCTTCCTAAGAATGTTACCATTTATAGTGCTCCCAAATAGTCATTGGAAGGGAAGCACTGCAAATTGAGAATTGCAACAGCAAGAGAGCTAGAAGAACTCGACTGGTGGTCAAAAGGAGTCAGAAATTCATTTTGCACACGCAAAAAAAAGCGAATTGTCTCTGCCTGCCTCCCTGGAACCCCAGTGTCCCAAGTGTTGCTACACTGCCCAAGGTCAAATAAACTATCGCTTCATGGTGGTTTTAAATCCTTCATCCTTCTTTCATGGTCTCAACACCCCCCTCCCCCCCAGTTAATAATAATAATAAAAAAAATAGCCTGGATACTTGCAGATTGTCTTCTGTCTTCACTCTCTCCTATGATGGCAGCTCTGGTAATCACTTAGGTTTGTCTTTTTGTCCATCATACATAAAGGCACATCAGCTGAGTGCCCGAATACATAACTCAGGTAGTTATGTTGTTTGAGCTGCATTGGTCCAAGGATATAATGATTCAAGGGTTGTAAGGAGAGATAATATCTTGTGCTAGAATAATTCAAAGCTGTTTTTTATTATGGGTCTTTTCACTTGTGCTTCTGCCTCATATAAAGAGTTGCCAACGAAGGCCAGGCACCGAAGCTGAAGAATTGCTGACTTTCACCTCTGCCAGTCTTGCCTTGAATAGAGAATAGACCTTGAAGCTCCAGAGCCCAGTATAAATCACTGGGTTTTTGTTGAAGCTAAATGCATGTGAATGTTCATAATGGGATGTTCTTAACAAAGTCTGTTTCTTTTGAGTAGGTTCCATTATAACTTATAATGGGTAAGAGAAAACTGCTTAAGTAGAAATGCATGTTTTTATCATTAACTTTTGTAGCTAAGCATAGTATACTATAAGAAGTAGATTCACTTTCACATCTTATTCTTTCTTGCTCTCATTTTCTGTCAGATTTCACTATGTTCACCCTTACTGTGGCTTTATTATCTCACTGCCAAAATTAAAATTGTACTGATGATAACTGATTTTCTGGTGGTTGTGATGACAGATCTGTGATGTTTAGAGGTTTGCATTCTTGCCCTCCCTCTGAGTTCCCCCTCCTGTAAGAGGCGTCCATGCCAAAGAACAAGCCCTTTGCCTACGGCACTCGTCATTGAACCTTCAGATCAACCAGTTAATATTCAAAACATTTTCTATTTAAATTAAAAACTGACTTCTTCTTAATCTCCTTGTTCCCCACAAAAATCTCAGGCTCAACCTCTTATGCTCCAAATCTAAACCCAAAGGGTAAATGATCTTTACTGTAAGTAACTAATCAGATGCAGGAATTTACTTAATAGAGAAATTTTTGAAATGGATCTCCGCAGTAATAAAAACGGAGAGCCTCAAAACACTTTTGTGCTTTTTGAAGTCTTAGCAGAAGTTATCAATAGATATCTTCTGTGGTAAGGATTTAGCCTAAATTTATTGAAATCCGTGTATTAGGCCCAAGTCTGACTTATGGGGGCAGCTGGCCCCCTGTATTATTTATGTCTCTCTGAAAATCTCAGATATAGTCTCAGATTTACAAAACAGAATTTTATTTTGGCAACTGTCCCATGTTTATGCTGCTCATATGCTGTGTATTTATATAGTGTATAACTTGGTAGAAATATTGTCCCCTGAATTGCTAGGTTAACGATGTGCAATGTCACTGCATGAAGGTATTTCCTTCATGGATGCATTATAGAAAAACACTAAGCATATTTTAATGATGGCTCTCTATATTTTCCTTAAAAGGCTTTACAAAGGAGATTTCGCATTGAGTAGCATTAGGTAAATTGGGAGGGAGAACTGAAATTTTCAGAATGTTTAGACTTGTTTTCTTGCTGTAGTGTTCAGAGGCAAATTGCTTTTGCCTTGCTTTTCATCCTTTTCTTCCAATCCTTCCTCTCATACCTGCTCTTCCTCACCTGCCCTATGCCTCCTAGTAGCAGTGAAGGAGGACATAAGATTGTGAGAATACAACAGGATTAAAAAAGAAAAGTTAGTGGGGGGATTTCGAAAAAAGAAAAGGGAAATTTTGAGAACCAAAATATTTAGTGCATATTACTGGCTCTACCTGCTTGTTTAGTAACTCTCAAAAATGCAGAAGTGTAGGTAGCCCTTCAACCAGAACCTAGTTGCAGTGCTGTGTGGGCCTACCAAACAGCTGAAAATTCAAGTCCTGGTACATGTGTCCAAAGCTGGCTGTCTTAAGGTCTTGCTTTATCTTCTGGATGGAAGAGAAAAGTCAGAATGTGGTGAATTAAACTGTTGATTCAGCCAACCAAGGTGTGCAGGTGCACACGCGTGCTGAAGGCCCATTGGCATCAATGAACTCATGACAGCATGAATCGCACATGTTAGAAGTCTCTTCTTCTAAGGTAGAGGAGCTCAAACTGCCTTCTCTACTAGGCAGGTCAGGAGGGAAGCGTGGGTTTTGGCTAAAGCACAGAGTCAAGGGTTGCCTACGGGCAGTTAATCTCCTTTACTGTGGATTGCAGGTATTTAATTCTTGTAAATGCCAGGCTGTAAGGGAATTACAGACTGGGAGGGAGAGGAGAGCAGATTAAAGTTACAACATGCTTAAAAGGCCC
This sequence comes from Pandion haliaetus, assembly GCA_013401275.1. NCBI lineage: Eukaryota > Metazoa > Chordata > Aves > Accipitriformes > Pandionidae > Pandion > Pandion haliaetus. The sequence goes on along the minus strand of VYZV01027818.1, from coordinate 54,555 downwards.
AGTACAGGATTGGCTCTGCTTTGGGGAATTGGGAGGTGGGGAAAGCAGAATGGCGACAAAAACCCGTAAATTTTGCTTTCTTTTCATTACTCCTTTTATGGGCTTTTTTCCTCCTCGACCACTTCCTCCAATGAAAGAGCATTTTTTCATCAGGAATTTCTCCATGCCTTCTTTAGGGAATAGCAGTATTTTTCTCCATCCCTCTAATCCTCTTCCCCCCTCTGCCCATATTTCACACCTCAGAGAAAATCTGAAGGCACTTCATCCCCTGCCCCTCATCAGTTGGTTAAAAGTGTCATCGGGGAATATAACCAAAAGCTGTTCTGCACCAGAAGGACAAAGCCTCTCTGCCGCTCTATTTTGCTCCTCGACTCCCAAAGCAGTTAAGTCCCAGGCTTTCATTTCCCAGCCTGTCTGAGCACTGTGCACTGTGTCACCAGGAGATTCCTTAACCTACTCAGGCAATTAACATCCCTCCTTTGCAGGGTTTCCATTAGGTCTTTCAGCACTTGAAAGGGCTGTAGTTCACTGCTGGAATGTCAGCATAAGGTTTTCATTTTGGAGTCGTAATGGGAAATATGTCTATAGAGCTTTGCCCAGAAAAGGGTTAATGTGACAGATCCAGATTTCTCATACAGTAAAGCAGGAAAAACTTATTTCCATCATGGTAAATAAAAGTGCATTAAAAAGACATTTAGTCATGGGAATAAAAGCTAAAGAAACACATGCTACATTGGGATGGTTTATATTAGCGTCATTAACTCCTATGTTTTGGAATAACTCCCAGATGAAGGATTATGCTGAAAGTAGGAATTAATGGCACTAATGTAAGCCATTCCGTGTAGTGTGCATTTATACCTTTGATTTGAGAGGCATGCAGTGAGCAGTCAGTAACGCAGCGAAGCTGTGCATTGTACAGACCATGATTAAAAGTTAGTCTGAACTAGCCTTGCTTTGGGCCAAGGGAGCTTTATCCTGTAGACTTAGGACAGCTGGAAGGAGGTTGGAAAATCCTTAAGTAACCTTGTGTTAACCTACCATTAAGGTCTTGAGCTTCTCAGGAACCGGTCACCCTAATGCAGAGAAAAAAAATCACTGTAGGGCGCTTTACAGTGGCATAGCCTGCAGACCATAACAATGACTAAAAAGGCCTTTCCCCAAATTCTTATAATGTTTGCAATCTAAAATGAGCAAGGTCCTTTGCAGCTTCCAGGGACAGCTTTCAAGCAAAGGAACATTAATATCAGTGGTGGTGCGCAGCTGAGCTCTTTGGTTAGTGCAGAGGGAATAGTAGCAGTTGGCTTCTTTCACTGACAGATCTGCTCCTTTGGGGAGTTTTAGGCCAGTAAAGTCCACCATGGAAGTAATGGATAGAGCATCAATAAATGACTCAAAAGTAGTTGCTTATTTTCTACCATTAATTTATTTTTTTTAATCGCTTCACTCTTCACTGATTATTTTATCACTATTTAGGATGGGATGTTTAAAAGTATGTGAGCAATTTAGAAGCATAGCTAACAGAAATTTCCATCCTAGTGAAAATCCTATCTGTAATACTTCTATTACCGTAATTATCCATTATATATGTGGTAGTAACATTTTATAAAATGTCATCTCTTGAGCACAGAGCCTATAGCCCCATGTATTGATGGTCCTGCCTTTCTTGGACCTCCCGCAGTCATGCTTCTATCCTTGGCACCCTGGAGTGCCTCTGAAGGAGAGGCCAGGAGGAAGATTCTGCTCTGCACCCTCCAGCACACTCCCTGGTTCATATGGGTTGTTTGGAGGAGGCATGTCGAAGGGGTTCGCTCTGTGACTTGCCTCACGATGCAGAGACAGTCATTGAGAAATCCTGGGGTTTACATATTCCTACTGTCTCGCGTCACTCCAACCGATGAACCAGATAGTGTGCCCGAAACGGGTTGTAGTTTATTTTATAGATGAAACTTCAGTGCGGGTGTTCGGAGAGTTATGATTGCCAAGTATTTCTGCCATTATGACCTTCTGTTATTTGCTTAAAATTTATGATAATATTACTATTAGGAGGAAAAAATGGCCTTGAGCGTTATTTATTTCTTTGTTTAAAATAGGGTTGTAACTAGTGATTCAGTTGTTCTGGGTGTGTAGAAAAACACATCTATTCCTTTTTTTTTTTTTTTTTTAAATCTAGACATGGTATCCCAGTGCTTTCTGCTAGAATTGTGAAAAGTTTAATGTAACAGAAGACATGTGTTCATGTCTGTGTTATTCTTTGAAAAGTTGAGGTTTTGATTATAGAAGGGTATACAAAAAAAGCAGAGCCTTAGTTTTTATGAATGTGCTAAATTTAACAGTGAATCCAAGACATTTTTGTTTTAAACAATTGTGATATTTCCTGGTTCATTGCCAGTTTCAGATAAATCCAGTTTTGGTTCTTTCCCTTATCTTTTCTGAAAGTTTGGGGTACATATAGAAGTCGGTGCTCTGTAGGAGTCTCATCTGATTTTTGGCATTATCAGCTAATACCTGCAGAGGCATTAGATATAGATCTTTATAGATCTATATAGATCTTTACAAGTCACGTGGCCTGGGCATCATGAGCCTGTAAAATCTCTCCTGCAAGGATTGCAGTGTCAGTGGTGAGGTTAGAGAAGAGTCCACCTTTTAGTACTGACTCTTCCTTTCCTCTTCCTTTTTCTCATCCATTTGAGTAAAAGGAAATCATAAAGAACCCTCTCTTAGCATTACAACTGTATGTATTTTATTTTGTTGATCTTTCTGCTTATAATAAGTGTACCCATATGTGAAACTGCAAAATTATGTGTTTTGATTAACTTCAGTTGGTCTAACTAAACTTTGAAATGGAAACTAACTTTGCTGAAAGCAGAAAGCTTCTTAGTTTCCAGACTAATCCTGGAATTACACACTGGATTTGCTTCATGGAAATAAGTGTGCTTAAAAAATTACCTCCACTAAGTAGGTTTGCATTGTTTGAAGAGACCCAGGAACAATACCTGACTTTAACCCTTTCCATCTGCCAATACCCTTTGTCCTAGGGAACAGAGGGGGGGGTTAAGGTCAGTGTAGCTCATGTGTGCTAAGGTAGGCCTGCACACTACCCACATTACTGTCTTTTAGATCGCCTTCACTCAGAACCAACCAATCTGTAAAAGGTGAGTAAAAATAATTATGAGTAGAAACTAGCTCCACTAAAAAAACAACATTTGGGGTGTCTTGGTGTAATGGTTGCTGTGGGCTTCATGCCAAGCTGTATGATGTAGGACAGGTGGTGAGATTGTGTTCAGAGCACTTCCCAGTTTTGTGGAGTGACAAGGTCATGCTCAAAAGTGTAGGACCTCTAGTGCGTGTGCCACTTACGTGTCTGTTAGTGTTGGGTATAATCAGAACATCCATTTGCTGGCTCTGAATTATAGATGCATACCTTTGAGATGAACGTGCCTCCCCAGTAAAAACGGCTGAAACGCCCCTGGTAAGGTATCTTGGGCTAAAGGTCTTTCAGAGTAAAGTGGGAAGCATACTGCAGATCGCAGGGACGTGCACCATGTTCTGGGAGCTCCTGGGGCTGCCACGTCCTCTACTTGCATGTTCACATGTAGCCTTGCACTGATTCATGGGTAAGTAAGTCTGAGTCTGTAAGACTCACAGAAAGATCTTAAAAGCCTTTTGCTTCATGGAAGGGCTAGGACATGTTGGGGCAGGGAGCTCCTCCTTGACACGGGCACTAAAACGCTCACAAAGTACCTGAAGGGAATAATAATCTTAAACAGAAAGTGTATCGGCTCAGGAGAGACAGACTGGACTTTGCCTCTGGTTTAGCTCAGTCTGTCCACAGAGACCTTCTCTTTTCCCTGCCTCATTACCCCATTTGTGAAGCACCTATAAATTCTGCTGCTTTTCCTTAACGGGATTTTGTGCTGTTTAATTCCTTTATGCTTTTGATAGCCTCAGATAGTGCAATGAGGAGTCCATGTAGGTTCAATAAATAAATTATGAATATGATTATTTCTCTTCTGTTTGCATATTTGCAAGGCTGTTTTCTTTTGTGCACCATATTTAGTGCAGAATTTGTAATGAATTATGTTGTAGCAGCTTTTTCAGTGGCTTCAGAAAGGTCAGGGTCAGTTAATTTTGTCACTATGTCGTTTATGTCTGTTTTGCTCTGACTTTGAGATAGAACCGGCTTTGCTGAGTGGTGCCTAAATGCCCCCAAAAATATGTTCAGTTCTAAGTTCAGCTTCAGTTTTTCCCTTAAACATATAATTCTTCACAAGTGTATTTGGAGATGAGTGGTTTACTTTTGGATGATCTTATATTACAGCCTTGGTACATCCTCCTTCTCAAATACCTGTCATCCTAGAGAAAATGGCTTCACATTTTTTTGTTGTTGTTTTATCAAACCTTTTAATGGTTAAGAGTGTCCTGTCAGAGTTTCTCAGTGTCAATACCTTCCCCCACTATTAAGCACTTGAGAGAGGGGAAGGAGGGAATATATATGTATAATTTTAGAATACCTTATGTACATACTGAGATTTACCACTGTACCCTCAAAAAGCAAACAGATTTAAGTATCAAATGGCTCTGCCTGTACAGCTCTTGCTAGGCTTCCTTAGCTCAAGGAATGAAAGATTCTGAACATCTTCACTATTTATGCTTCACAAGGCAGTTATCCTCAGTTATCCTTTTAGCCAGTCCCATTTCTCCATGTTCTGTCATGGGCTCATTTATACTAGGCTGATTTAGTGCTAACTGGGGAGATTAGATTGCCCTGCTTGATGCTGTCAGCTAAAACTGAGTCAGTGTCTGTATACTGTGGCCCAATTGCTCAAAGAACCTTACCCTTTTCTGTATTGCTCATTCTATTAGATACAAAAGCCTTTCTCACCCGGCTTTTGTGCTGGGGTCAATTAGCTCCTGAAATAGCTCATATAACACAAATAATAATGGCAGTGCTAATCCTTTGGGCAAGCTCTATACAATGGCCACTTCTGGCCTGGAGGACAAAGAGGGCTGTTTATCTTCACTGCACACAGTCTCCAGGACTTTGCCCAGTCATTTGCGGAAGAATTTATTATCACAGAGGTCATAGGTGGTTTGCATTGGAGGAGATTTTCTACCTTGCCACCATATGGGACGTCCTTGTCTTATTCCTATAGGATTGAGCAGTGCTTCAGGTGAATTGGATCACAAATATATATGTTCAAATAATGCTATCTTAGGTAAACACGGACTTGAAAGACATTTAAAGTGAAGGCTAACACAGCACATTTAATAGTCCTTCTTGTATACGCAGAGAGAATTACAGCAGGAGTGATGCATCCTGTAAGCTGCCCTCTAGCCTGAAGCTCCCACAATAACAGTCGCATCAAAGTGTTTCGAGAAAGGAAAATTACCCTCAAGACAGAGGTAGAGTCTGGCTGTATGGTTATTGTGTCCCAGGTCCTATACTCAATATAAATTGATCTTTGTCTTTTTTCCCTTATGAATGATATCTTAAAAGAAAGAAATGAACTGCTAGACCTAATTTATAATAAGGATTTGCTGTATGTCCACAGAAGGAATAAAGTTGCTCTGAGCCTAGGATGCTGCAGGTTGAAACTCTCTTTGAGCCGCATCTTTAGATTTGAGTATTTAAATCCTTTAGTAGGGAACAGGAATGGAAATGCTGACAAACCTTACACTACAGTTAACCTTCCTTGACATAAATGATATGCACTTGATAAAGCATAGTAAGTACGAGAGAGCAGCTTACCAGGCAGGAATGAAGAGGTGTTGACTTCTTTCATCTTAAATATTTCTGCTGGTCTTTTAGCACCATAATTAGCATGCAGAAGTGAACATCATATCCAGATAAATACGTATTGCTCTTCCCTTCACAGAAAGTTTTGAGCTGTGGTTCTGCTACAGGTATTGCTAGCATGCATCTAGGACAGGAGAGGGATGATTTGTAGACCTGATACATGAAAACAGCATTTCCCACTAAGTGCTTTTCCAGGCTCACATATCTATTCATTTCACCTATTCTTCATTTGCTTTTGCTTTCAGTTGGTCTTTTTCCAAAAAGAATGACATGTCTTCTCATTACACACTGAGGCATAATCTGGCCATCATTACTGGGATAGTTAGTTTATATTTCTCTTGCCTTTTTGCTGTTGTTGGGGTTTTTTTTAATTATTTTTTCAGATGTCCTCCACCTCATGCTCCAGGAAGCCTCATGCTTTCCAAGCAGTTGTTTCTGGTGGCTTTAGGGGGGAGGGGGGCAGTAGCTCGTGAGTTCCTGGGTCCTGAGCTTCCTATAGGATTTCTATAGGACCGAATCATCCAAGCTGCCATGGCTGCACACCAAGCCTGCAGACCCGGTGTGTGCTGGGAACTTCTGTAGCCAGGGGCATCAGCAAATTGGTGGGGTCATGAGGAGAGAAGCATGATGGCTTTTAAAAAGTTCCTTTCCAGTCTTAGTCAGCGTTATGCCAATTATAGCTCATCCTTGCTGGGAATTTGGATAGGTTATGTGTTGCCTTTCTGTCTCTGCTGTTTCTCTTATCTTCCCAGAGTGCCATATGAGTTAGTCCCGATGACTTTTTAGTTCCATAGTTTCTCTCCCTGTGCTTCCCCCAGCCTACTTTTGCCAGATTTTTCCTCTTGCTGATGAGAAGAAAAATAACAGTAACTTTTCATGCTCATATAAACATTTGAGATGAAAGTGGATGAGAACAGAACATGGCAAGCAAGTTGTACTCATAGTATAACAACCATTATACCAATTGCTTTAGTTTAGTTCATTCTTGGTAATAAGATCTGCTAAATTTTCAAGGCTCAGCATCGGGGGAACTATCTTTTAAAAGAATAACAAGAAGATATGTTTTAAAATATCTCCTTCAGCCTTGGATAAATCTAAGGGTAGATGACATGTAAGTCTCTTGGGGCACAACTTTCTGAAGCAAGTTGGATGAGCTTCCCCAGTTACTTTTTCATTAAAGAGGAGTGTATAGTGCATGTTCAGAGTACATTAATGACTACATCATCAGTAATAAATTAGGTTGTTAAGAGCTGTATGTGATGCTATCAGATCATCGTAGCCATGCCGCTTTCATTCTCTATTTTTAAATGAATCTGGAGTCGTATTTTGAGAAAGCTAAAAGCCTCTGAGGCCAGAGGGGGGAAAAAAGCTGGCTGGCTGGCTGGCTGGGAGAGAATAGCAATAAACTTCTGGGGAGAAGAAATAAAGCTTCACGTTTTTTATTTCTCTCTCACATGATTTTTATGTATTGTATCTGCATCTAAACTCCAGTGTGATAAGGAATGTATTCCTGAACAATGGAGAGAATGTGCAGCATGGACTTAGGCAAACTCATAAAGTGCAGTGTAAAATGGGCATTTTAATAACAACAGGAGCAGGAGGGCAGGTGTGCAGTAAAACGTGGCTCTCCCTTCTATAACCTGGTGGTAAAACTCTCTTACAGGATTGGGCATTGGTGCTTGCCAAAAAGTGTTGGGTTTGTTGTTTTGTTCTTAATTTGACTTCCCTTTCACTGCGACCGCTCAATCATACTGACCCTGTGAACACCATGGACCATCTCCAGGCTGGTTGTGTGTTTATCTGCTGGTTCATATGTTAATACGACTCCTGTCCTACAGCCTTTCCACAGCATTGATATGGGAAGAGCCAAGCCTTCATCTAAGCATTTAGAAAATCAGCTGTATTTAGTAACTGAAAAAGATTACTTTGGTCTGAAATATATCCTTCCTACATGCTGTTCTCCATTGCCTGTCCAGCTGGTTTAGCTGGCCAGTAGTCAAGTGTGTTGGGGAACCAAATCCTACATTAGAATATTGACATTTTCTTTATTAGACATCCAATTTCATCCCAAGAGTTAGGGCAGTTTTCCTTTATGAAATGTGCACCCTCATCTGTTCTTGTGTATTCCAAAACATGTTGCCACAGGGTTCCCATTTCCGTGTTATTAGCCTTTGCCATGAAAAGATCACAGCTTCTCTTGGACAGAAGATGATTTATTTGGTAGCCTTTAAAGGATTCTGACATAATCGTATATACTGGCTTATTTTTTCTAGAGCAAACGCCCCATGCACATATAAAAAAATCTGCTGATACATTATTTCAGCTCTTGGTGACTTACCTGGGGAACCAAACTTGCACAAGATTATTGGGTGCCTTTTTTTGAATTTAGAAAAGTTTTGTAATTATTATAAACAACTGGCAGAAAAAATACATGTTTTAAGTAGAATTAGCTGTTTGGTTTGCTTTTTGTAATGAAAGAGGATGAAGATGTGCAAAAATACAGGGTCTTGAGCATTATAGTCTGTTTTTAACCCAGCTTAGATCACTGATACTAGTGTGTAAACAGTGCACCAATTATTCCCAAGCAGCACATCATCATCCTACACCTGTTTAAACAGAATTTTACAGCTGACAGTCATGTCCTAGAAGAGACTCTCTTCCAGGATATACCTGATGTTCAAAGTTTAAAGTGTCAAAATGTGTACCCATTGGGTTTTGTGTCGTTGTGCCTCTGGCTCTCCTTTGCATCTTAGCTTATTCACCAATAAGCTGGTGTGTATTGCTTGCCTGTCTCACTGGAATGTAGCGAAACTCAGTGTTTGCAGAGCTCTTTGGTTAAAGAGATTATTCCCAATAAAAAGTGGTTCTAAGCATCTGAAAAAACTGGCAACATTCAGATCCCAGATGGACTTGAATGGCTTGTGTCCATGGCGGTTATTGACAGCAAGAATTGGGGCAGGATTTTCATAAGGGCTGCAACATGGGTTTTTTTCCTCATCTGCCTTAAATTTTGGTACTGAACTGTAAATCGCTGCTTTTTTTGAAGCCTAAGCTCTTACTTAGCATACAGCTGTATGAACAAGTTATTTAATGGTAAGCTAGTATGCAGATTTAGAAGAACAGGAAATTTTCAGTGGTTGTTGGCCATGTGTGTAGTTTTACAACAACAAATACAGGCTAGCTTACCCTGGTTCCACCCGAAGGTGCCTTGCATCATGGCAGGGGTAAGGGTGGGCAATTGTCATGGAGCAGCTGATTCCCTTAAAATATACAAACTCATTTCCAATGTGATATGTTTAGAAAGGAGGAGGGGTTTTTTTTCCATGCTGTAAAGAACTGCCTGGTCGGTGTTTCTGACCGCTTCAATAGCCCTCATGAACTTCAGTCTCATCAATACTTCAGATTTACAGCAGAGCAACCCATCTTTCTTTTCTATTAACACCATAATGTAGTTTTATATGGCTGCTTCCAGTAATTCCTAGAACAGTTCACAAAAAAGAAAAAAAGGGAAAAAAAGGAAGGTCTTGGAGAATGTCTTCGGAACGCTGAAAACCGGGAAGCTGATTTTCGTCTGGCAGGTGGCTTGGTGCCCCTGCATTGTCAGCATGCCTTCCTCATATTGCCTTGTTGCTACAGGTCCTGATGCTGGCAGATTACAACTCTGTAGCTAGTCATTTTCGATTTATTTGAACCTGTTTCTCCAGTCTACTGAGCTTTCACTGGCTAGCATCAATTCAGACACATTGCTATTCCTCAGAACCTCTACCCCATCAGATGGTTCGATCTATGAGAAATTTAGCTAGAGGCGCTTAGACAAAAAAGAAATATTGTGGCTAGGGAAGCATTTAAGTTATAGGAGGCAGCCAGGGCTGTTTTATTACTTAGACCTCTGTCACCTGTGATGACCCATGAGAGTGGAGAATATTGATCTCTTGTCACTCACGGCATTCAGTAGATTGCATTGACAAAGCTTGTCAGGCCTCTAATAGCAGGGTTAGTGGCCTTGGCTGCAACCCAGGGGAAAACTCTACAGTGCCTATTACTTGGCGGCCTTTAACTCTTACAGAATTGGGAGTGAACGTTGACAAAAGTGAGGGAATCATTTTGTAGTTACAAATGCCCTTTCCTGCTCTGTGCTTTGTTTTGGGTTTAATTTCCTTTACTTTGAGACCTCTTGTCCTCATCAGCCATGCTGCTTTTGCTAAGGCAGGGAAATCAGTTTGAGATGTTTGCCTCTTTCATCAGCATCTCCAGTCCTTACATGAACATGGGTGGTCTTGGTGAAAGCAGCTGGTCCCTCAGTCCTGTAGCCACTGTATATCACAATGTATTCTTACAAAGGGGACGGAGAGAGAGATACAGAGCCCAAAGATGAGCGTGATACCTGCAACCACTTAAAAATACAGTTATCAATCACCACTAAGTGAAGGTTAGTGTACCATAGTAGATTTGTATTTATCCTCGTTCTCTGTCACTGCCACCATCTCTTGTTACAAAGACAGAAACATAGTGTGGTGGATTTATCTTCCCTTGACTTTATCTTCCCTGTCATCGCAGTGTAGGAGTAGGTCTTGATTATTTAAAAAAAAAAAAAAATTATATATATCGGGGGAAGGACGAAGAGAAGGCCCGTGGCAGTTGGACTAGATGAGTGTTGTAGGTCCCTTGCAAAAGAAATACTCTCTGTATTCTATTCTTGAATGTGCAGCTTAGCTGCACACAGAGGAGTACTGGACACTGCATAAATGTTCACACATATCTGTGACCATTCTTGGTATTTCTAACCTCTTTGTAGTTAAGCCTTAAGTTAGAAAATTGGCAATGTTGGGACCTCAGAGGACTCGGGAAAGCCACATTGATTTACTGATGTGAGGTCCATGCTGTGCCTCGGTATAAAATGCTTGTGTCTTCCTGACTGACTGGCAGTGGCATAGTGTGCTCAAGTAGTTGCAGATAGTGAGAGCATGCAAAGAATCCAGCTTTATTTACGAAATCGCTCAGAGAAATGAAGACCTCATGAAGGGAGTCAGTGTGTGCAAATAATTGCTAAACATTTGATGTACACACGTATTCTCCATGTTCTGTCACATTTTTCCAAGAGCGCTGGGGCAGAAGCGGCACGGCTGGCACGTTGTCACTGCTGCATCCCTCTTTCAGTTCATAACAGCAGCACAAAGCGGAGCTGGCTTCTGCACTGGGGGGAGGTTGGGGAAGGTTTCTGGTCACCCGTGAGTACAGGAACTCATTGAAACTTCCAGTGAGATGACTTTTGTTTCTCTTTTTTGTTTTTAACTGTGGGTTTTTTTGTTCCAATTTGCATGCTAACATCTTTTGTTTGAAGTAGCAGAAGAAGGTGCCATTTCAAATATGTAATTCTCACTGGTCTTTTCAAGGAAATGCAGTCAATAGGGTGTAAGAATTGCATTCTATGTAGAAATTGAACAAGAGAGCAGCTGATAGCATTGCATGTCATTTTTAACTAAGCTGCAATATGTATCCATTGAGAAGTCCCTAGCTGGAGCTTAGGAACATAGCTGAACTTTTCCAAAGAGAAAATTACAGCTGTGGGTTTTTGTATGCCTCCTCTCTAGACTTTTTGACCAAATGTTGTGTTTTGCTTCCACTAATTTTCTTTGATCCTTACAGAGGGGGTCTGAAGGGATGGTAAACAATCTGCGTCTCCTTGCGACATGTGGTTCAAGGAGTTGGCAAGAAGTGTGAAAAGGTAGTTTGAGCTCACATGAGTTCTACCAATCCATATTGAATTGGGGTGCATTTACATGAAAAATAAGGACCATATCAAAACCCTGTGTGTATCTCTCAACCTCCTGTGGGAACTGAAACTGCTTTTTTCTCACAATGCCCAAATTCTCCAACTGTAATAGACTGACAGCGACTGGGCAAAGCTGATCCTCAGCTCATAAAGCACTTCTCCCCCAAAATACCTAATTACACAGCTGCGCATCATTCCTTCCTCCTCCATAGTAGCAGCACAAGGCATCATGCCATCCTTGAAACTTCTCAGTATCCTGCTTTTCAGATGTTAAAAGCACTGATAGTTTGCTTTCAAAGATGCCCTGCTTGGTTTTGTAGAAGCTAATGATGACATTTTTGCATCCAACCAGCAAAAATTAAACCTAACAGGAGAAATAAACTCTGCAGTAAATAGGCAGGTTTCTGAACATGCTAATCCTGCCTGAGCAAAGCATAAAAGCACATCTTAAAAGTGAGTGTGATTATTAAACTTAAACACATGCTGTAATGTTTCTCAGTGTCACTACTGAGAAACTTTCTGAACGAAGGATGAAGCTGGACACCAAGCTTCAAGGAGAGCTTGCTGCGAAAATATTTCACTTCTTGCTATCACCAGTCATCAGGAGCTTCAGCTCTGTCTCAGGGTTGAGACTAAGAGGTTCTTTTTGCATCTACTGACCAGTTCTCAAGTTCTTCCTATCTTCTGTGAGAAAAAATCCTTTCAGCTCTAGTAAAATGTATATTGTATGTGACATGCCTTCCTCTGCCTACCTGACCATAGGCTAGCTGGTGGAAAGAAGCAATTAATTATCTGTGTGACTTTGTCCCAAATTGAAAACTAGCTCTGGAAAACAGATGCCCGGCATATTAATTCACCATATCACATTGTGCCTTGAGTCTGAGTTCTCAGTGAAAGGTTTTATAATTCATATAACCTGAAATAATTTACACCTAATTAGATTTTGTCAACTGAATAATTCTGTCTCATGCTGCTTCCGCAGAATAATTTAAGCAACTTCATTTTATCCTCAAAATAGTTGTAAATGTCACATTAATTTTGTTGACATGAGCAACTTATAGGAGAGCCACTTGGCAGAATTGTTTGTCAACTGAATGTGTTACAGGCTTTTCACACCAAGTGCAATGCAGGGTTGGACATCTCTGCTGATATTTTACGTAGGCTGTTAGACCAAGGTTGCTTTTCACAATAAGGAGCAAAACCTGTTAAGTCAGAGGTCTGGCAGTAGATTATATGCCTTGGATAATCCAGGTACTGCAGTTCCTTTTGACTGTCAAAGAGTTGATGTGACTGGCATAGCCTTCGGTTGCCTTTCTCACCAGCCTGAATGATCAGATCCTGCTTTGCAGCCTGGCCACCTGGGGCAAGCATTTGAGCTGTGGACTTTTTACCTGTAGGTCTACAACAAGGGACTTGGGCAGTCCTGCCCCATGCTCTGCCTGGCATTGAAGGAAGGATGAAAAACCACTGGTGCATTTCACCATCAGCACTATTTCAGGACAAAATGTTTTGCGGATGCTCTTGGAAGTTGTGCAGTGTTTCAGTTAGGGTCAGCATGGTGGTGTTAATGCTAATCAGAAATTACAGAAAGTTAGCGTGGACATGAAAACATGAAATGCCCTGTGGTGCCACCCACATCTCCCAGACCTGACCCAATTCCTGTCCAAAGGAGCTTGGTATGAAGCACTGTCCAGAGGGAGTGTGCGCTAGGGGTGAAGGAGATTATTCAGTGTGAGCAGGTAATTAGATTTGCTGACATGATAGATTAATTTTATGCTTTACCTATTAAAAAGTAGAACAAAATTAAAAAATAGAAAATTACATGCACTCAGATGAGCTTGTTACACAGAAGGTAAGAATTATCTACAGTTATATTTGCTAAATGCTTACTTCTTTTATTAAAATACTTGAAAAGCTTGTTGCTCGGTATTGAAGGCCACAGGTTAAGTCGTACACTGGATTGTTATGTGCTAAATAAATATGCTCTATTTGCCATATTCAAATTAGGGTAGATAACAAACGTGAAAGTAGGAGACTAAGATGTAAGAAAATGTTGTAATAGGTTTTGGAAAGGAATTGTTTCAAAAAAATAAAAGAAACTGAGATAAAGCGTATCTTCTATGGTGTTTGTAAAGTGCCATTGAAACTTCCTTTAATATCTGTAACATTTGAAATTTGAATCCTATTCTTTTTTTTGAATGCAATAGTTAATACATATTTACAGCTAAATTATTGATATGGGATGTGGGGGCCAGAAAGCTTCACAGTGCTGCCACCTTGAACCATGCTGTTCATGTTGGATTTTTCACCTAGTCTCCTGACAGACCAGACTATTTTACTGATGTTCACAGTTTGCAGAGTGATATGCCATACTATCAGACCAGAAGCATTTACTTACTTTTGAAAAAGAATGGAAATGTTGTGATGAAGGATACAAGGAAATGACAGCTCCAAGGACTAGACTGCATTCATTTGGAAAGTACCAACATGTGCTTAGGGGGCCATATCCAGATCTCGTATTACTGAATGACAAAACACATCTTGTCATCTTCTGAGCCTTGGTTTTGGCTCTAGGTTTTGAATGTGAGAGATATTGCCTGTTCTAATCTTAGTCCTTTAATGATACCCATCGTTAGCCTGGATTCTCAGCTGAGTCAGTTGGTAACACCACCATGGGTCTCTTCCCAGCCACGTGCCATTGTTGGGACAATGTCCCGTCAGTCCCCTTTCCCTCCTGTCTTCTCTGATGTGGTAGGATGAACAATGTGAAATAACAGCCATTCCTTGTCTCTTTGGTCGCACTTGACGACTGACTGTGTTTGAAGAGTTGGTGAACCACAAAGCAGGGCAGTGTGGCTGGCTGTTGGTCGGTGAAGCAGTCCCTTTTTCCATACAGTAAATTGTACATCTGTACACTCATCCCCACTCTTTGAAAATATAAATGTACTTCTGAGTGCATTAGAAAATTCAGCCGTTGTGGCCCTGCCTAAGTAAGAGAAGAAATCTTTAGACAACCTTCCCCTTATTGTTGAGGCTTGTCTGCAGCTCTTCTGAATTCTGTAATTGAACTGAGCCTGCTGAGCTTTAATCAGCTGTAATGATGAGGATTCATACTGGGTAACATTGTGGTTGTTTATTGGTTTTCCACTCTACTTTGTCAAATTTCTTTTCTTTGAATAGGTGGCAGATAGGCTGTCACGTTAACTATAATTTTTAGCAACTATATTTTCAAGCAACTTCTGTTGTAATATCATTTTGATCTATTTTATGGTATTCTTGGCAACTTGGGAAATATGAGTAGATAGTTCTTTTGAGTTACTTCGGGTTCATGGGGTGCACATGAACACACAGGTACCCATTTGAGATGGTGCTTTGACTATAACTGACAATCTGGGGATGAGCCCCTTTGTGTGATCAGCTCGAGGTTCCCGTTGTACCTGAATTGGCACCTGAAGCATTTGAAATGCTATGTTCAGGGCTCTACTTTCTTGAAGTGTTGTTATAAACTGTTTCTGGTTTTGGTATTGACTTTTACCCTTCCTCTCTTAGTTAAGTGAATGACATATATTCACTTTAAGTGAATGACGTATATTTGGTATCTCTGATATTTATCTCCTATTAAATCCTGATACTACAATGCATTTTTTTAATGGATCCTAGCTTGGGTATCATGAGGCACCATTTTGGTGCTTTGCTGTGCCCTTGGGGGCTCAGTGTGTAGACGCTTTGGGCCAGGGGCACTGGGAGAAGTAGGAACCAAACATCTGTAAAACTCATTTTGAAGTGGATATGTTGCAAATTAATGGATATGTTGCAGATTAATTAAGCTGGGGTCTCTCTGATTGTTGTAGCAAGAAAACTGCAAAATAAAAGGCAATGTGTTTGGAGGTGACCTGGACTACTGGACAGTAGCAGGATGAGGTAGAGAATGCACAAGGTTTGGCTCAAACCTGGTTTGAGCCAGGTTTTATTTGCTTTCATTCAAAGCAAGTAGACAAAGTGTATACATTTCAATGTGTATATAAATAAAACTTTTCAACCAGATTTAAAGGTAGGCACCATTAAGGCAAAATTTCTGTATGCTTTACCATAACAGTTCTAGGTTCCCCCTAATTAACTTGCAACACTTAACATTATGCTGCCTTTACACAGATGCCACAAATTATCGTAACCAATGCATTCGTTGGAAAGCCAACAAGGCAGCAGGACAGTTGCTGATGCAGACACCGAACTTTGCTGTCTCCCTGGAAGAACAGCAAAATTCCATTTCTCTGCGGAGAAGTTTATTTTAGACAGGAAAACAAACTCTCTTTACCAGGGGAACAACCCCCACCTCTGATCATTCAGTCTGATGTTTTACATCCATCGCCTGTAGAGATTTATGTCCCTTAACTTGCATTTGAAATAAAGCCTCTCTGATAGAAAAGCTACATTATTGATTTAAAGCCTTCCAAGTAGTGGAAGACTTACAGTGGCCAGATACAAGCTGATCTAAGGTTTGATTTTTCCTTCCCTTTCTAAAAATTACATTTTATTTTCCTTTTGTGTTTCTTTTGTCTCTCATCTCCAGCCACAAGTCCCTTAGAGATGCGTGGGACATGACTACCAATATCTTCTGTAATTCACATTTTGAAAGTCTAATCCCATTGGCAGCTGTCCTGACCTGTACTGAGGGATATGCAGATACGATCCTTTGGTGCCATCACATAAATTATTGTGGCAGTAGATAAAGACAGACCACGTTCAGAGCCATCAGGTCCTGCATAAGTTCCAGAATTGCTGAGGAAGATTTAACATCAGGGCATTTACATTTTGTTGTTGGTAGGTCAGCTCAGGACCCCTAAAGTAGCCACCAAATCACCTGTGCTTTGACGTGCTGAACCAGAGGAATTATATTAAAATCGCTGTTAAAAACAAAAAACGAAAAAAAAAAAAGAAA
>VYZV01027818.1:15686-37662 GCA_013401275.1 Pandion haliaetus | reverse complement strand
CCAATATACTGGCAGCAAAATCCTAGTGGAAAATAAATGGCAATAAAAAAGAGAAATGATAGCCTCTGTGAGTGGTGAGGAGCAGAGCTTTATTGAGACTGGACAACCCCAGAGATGTCACTTGGCATACAGACACGAGCTTAAGAGAGTGCGAGTGAAAGCTGATATTGGAATAACGACTCTGTGGCACAGACAAGGGAATAATTTAATTAATTGCACTGAAATTTCTTTGATGAATAGTTATGTGGTGATAAGCATGAGGTCGAACAGTAGAATGAGTTTCAGCTTTTTAATGGGCCAGCACAGCNCGCTCCCTCGCTTGCTCTCTGTGCGTGGCCATGGCCGGGCATGCACGTGCACACACATGCTCACGCGTCTGGACAGGCAGGGTCGGCTCCTTACCCCCTGCCCACGCCTGCCCGGGGAGGAGAGGTGGCCAAAGCCCCTTGGCAAAGGTAGCCACTTTGAAATCAATGCCAGATCAAAAGGAAATTGTAGGATGGTTTCTTTATGAATCCTGCATTTTTTTCCTATGATGCTTTTACCAGGGCCTCTGCTGTAACAGTTGTATGAAGATTTTAATAAAGCTTTTCTGGTCTCCAGAGGAGGAGGCATGTCTTTGTTGTTGGAGAGCTGGAGGGAAGGGAACAATGCAACACAGCTGGAATTTGAGCATTAATCCTATGATTCCTGGGCCATATTTTCAGACAGATCAATTACTCCTGGCTGTAACCAATCTCCAGCCATTTCCTTGCTGTGCAGGGCTGCGTTTACAGTCACTTGGATGCTGCAGCTTGACATAACCTCCTGACTTTATAGAACTTCAGCTGTAAATATCACCCGTTAGACCTGCGGCCACTGTCAGCTATGGTTTACCATGAGTCATTAACTGAAAAATTAGGGGTAAGAGTTGTGGGTGGTACTAGCTGTCTGGCTGGAAGTTATATTTAGTACCGCTCCATCCGACAAGCTCTGCATGAGAGCTGCAGCATCCCTTTTGTAAGTCACTGGATGAGTTTTGGAGGTTTGTTCAGGGGTTGCCTCTGTCGAGGGCTTGGAGAGTGAAGCTGCCGCACTCTGCGGCAGGAGAAGGGGGAGTTGGGACAGGCCACGGGGAAAGAAGTCGGTGCCTGTCCGGGGGTATGTCCCTGAAGAGTTGCTCAACAAAAGAGGAGACCCCTCTGCTGTTGTCCCAGGCTTGGGGCCAGTGAATAGTCTGCAAAAATGGATATGAACTCTTTGAACAGAATGAAAGAAAACAGGTAAATAGCTGATAAAACCTGTCAACATCAAAACATTTTTTTTCAAATGCAGCAGAGCTGTGTAATTTTTGAATTACGTTCTCTTATTGCTCCCCCCCCCTTTTTTTTTTTTAATTAGAGTGATAGCTTATTACTCTCCAACAACAGCTTCCCACTGAGGTTTGAATTGTGCCTTGCAAGTGTTCCATTTATTGAGCCGTGGAAACTGAGACCCGGATCCTAGCCCAGTCACAGCCATGGCATGGGCTTTCCTCCTGGTAAAGAACAACTTGGTCTCTCATTGCAAAATTAGTAAATACACAATGACTTGTTTTGGCTTTGAGCAGCTTGTAGTGTGGCCTCTGTAAGGACTTTCCTCCTAGTCTCTCGCTTCTTTCAGTGCTTTTTGAATATATAATAAACCGCAAGATACACTGTTATCTTTAGTAGCAGACATTTGCCCTGCTCTCCCTTTCCAGCCTCATTCATGTGACTGTATTTTAATATCTGATTTATTAAGGAGGGTCACGGGTAGTATTGCATGAGAGTCTTGCGGCTTTGGCCTTTGCCAGCAACAAAAAGTAACGGAGGGGGGGACTGCACAGTTAGTTCAGTTAGTTGGTCGAGTTTCTTTTTTTCTTTCTTGGAACCTTGCCCATCGTATTATGAGTTCTTTAGAGAAATGAAATGCAGCAGTAGCTTGAAGAAATCATGGACACTTTCCAGCAGTAAAAGAGCTCTGGAGTCAGTATATAAGCTTTCCCCCCTGGTTGCAGTTAGGAAGCCAGTTGACAGTATAATAGGCTTTTGGAGGGGGCGCGATGGTTTGTGTGTTCTGTTTGATGTTGCAAATACTGAGCCCTCGGGGAGATCAGGAAAAAGGATGTTCTGTTCTTCAGGAAAGGAAAAGATTAACCTGAACTGTGAACTGAAACTTAGGAGCTCTGCAAGACTTAGGTGCACCAGAGACAAGTTTGCTTACTTAAATGGAAATATCTTCTGTCTTGTAACAAAGGCAGGCAAGTGTTTTTGCAAGAATTTGGTTACAAAAGTAATGTGCGTGTGTTTATATAGAAGTAAGAGCCACAGCCAGGGCTCAAGGTAGGTGAATCTTGAAAGCATGGCAATTCCCTCAAGATGAGTTTCTGAGAGCTTGGATGCTCCTCAGAGAGACTTGTAACTGTTATCAAAGAAAGTCTGGAAATCATGTGTGGTCATTGTTTCTCCAGAGATTTCTGGAAAAAGTGCTTCTGGTGCATTTCTCCTTTCTCACTTCTGCTTCCAGTTATATCCACAAGGAGATTTCAAAGACAGGGCAGAATATCTACTATCACTTTTGATAGAGCTGTAGGGGAAAAAATGTAACTCTTTCCTTGGAGCTAGGATCTTTTTGTCCATTCTTAGTAAATATTGGTGAAGACAATAAATGTGGCTCTTTGTCAGCAGAAAGTGTATTTTCATATCCTTATCTTTACCTGCAAATTCAAATATACTGGTGGGGTCAGGCTTTTCCATGTAAGCTTATGCCAGTCTGACGAAGTTTCATCGTGGCTATATGTATAACTGCTTGCTTTCACAATTTTGTGGCCGTTGGAAATGGTGGCATATGACAGGTTTCTAATACTCCAACTTGGGTAAATGTGGTTCAGACAGAAGCACTGTGAAAGATGCATTTGTCTCCTTGTGAGTCACTCTTAATCTTCTACATTGCTCACAGAACTTGTTTTCCTCTTTTTTCTCTGCTTACCACAACCCTTAGGATTTCTCCTCTTTGCGAGCAGATAATAGGACTTTGAGTCTGGGGGCTTATAATGTAAGGATATGTGCTATTAATTTTCTTTGGATATTGTTTTTTTATCTTTGTATGACTCTCCCTGTTTCCTTAAGACTCTTACTACTGAGTGATAAAGCAATGGTTAATGCTTGATGCAGAGGGATGCATCTTCAGTGAATATAGATGGGTGGGACATTGGATTTGCTGTGGTAGGGAGAAAAGAGGCATTGTTTTAATCCAATTTATACATACACAGTTAAGACAAAAGTTCTGCTTCTTAAATAAGTTAGATGGCATTAATTAGGCTTTCAGTCATCCAAAAGGACTTCAGAGAATCAGAAAAATGTGATCCCCGGGGTGCTCTGCAGTTGTTTCCATCCCATCTCAAGGATTTCTGACCTTGTAGGAGCAGAACCTGAGTTTGGTGTATGGCATGTGCCTGCAGTTTTGGATGTGCTTGTCTGTGTATGTATTTATGAGGAAACACACGGTAATTGTAATTTGGTAAGGGTTCTATGGCTTGTTTTCCTGTATTTCATTTCCACTGTACTTACAGTTATTGCTAGATTCAGTTGAACAAGTTCTTATTTAATGTACAATGATACCTGAACAACAAGTTCATCCACTGTAACAGCCTATTTTTAGTGGACTATGGTAACCATAACACCAAATAATGAAAGTACACGAGCACAGTTGTAATTACACAATGGATCTTAATCTGGGGTGATATTGTAAGATATGAATCTATGGTACTTTCAAACTGAAAAATCAATAAATAAAACTTCAAGCATTCTCAGCACTTCAGATAATGGGCGTATTCCAGGATTTAGCACCAGCTCTTGCATCTCTCTCAAAAATAGCATCCTGAGCTTTTAAAACTTGCCTATCCTGCTGCATTTTCCTATTTAGCAGGAAAACTGCTGAGCAAATGCTGATATTCTCATCTTGCAATGTTTTCCTCCTTCAGGGTAAATGGAGTTTCCAGTTCCACAGCTTTGTATTTCACAGAAAGGTAATGGGGAATTTTTTAGTAAAGTTCAATGTTCTCCTGTTTAGTTGAAGGAGTTTTAGGTTTTCATAACCCTGTGTGTTTACAGAAAATACTGATTATCTTCACCTATAGTATATTATTATCCCAGTGCTCTTTTGTTGTAGCTTTGTACCAGCCTAAACTTCAGAGTAAGTATAGGCTTTAATCCAGGCACAATATTCAGATATATGAAGGACAGAATCTCCAGCAGCTTTATTCCATCACTGCTCCTTTTCCCTGCACCCCAAATATATGACATGAGTAAACATGACCCCAGTGATTTTCCCTATAGTTTTCGTGTTATTCCCATAGCAAAAATTTAAGGGAAAGATGGTGAGATCCTATCACTTAAAGACAAGCCTCTGTCTTACGAATCTCCTTAAGCTCTGTGTAGTCAATGAGGAAAAAAGCAAACTTCCCCGAAACTATTATGGCCATTTATGTTTGATGCCTACTCCCTCTCTGGAGTGATTTCTCATTTTTATATAGGGGGACCAACATATTTGGTTGGATGCCCAAGATTAGGCTGTGAATACTTTGAAGCCATAATTAGCATCATAACTTCAGTGGAAAAAGTGCTCAGTTGTTGCTGGACCCTACGGGGCTGTGATTTAAACGTGCTGAAGTATACCTGCAATGAGTACCATCACTGATTTCAGCGTGACTGCTCACAGCACCAAATGGTAAGGACAGCTTCATGTTTAGGGTTCTTCTGTGTAAGTATCTTCTGTGTAAGTGGTGCTCCAGAGGGTAGACAGTGGGCAGCCATTGGAGGTAGCATTTTCTCAAAGGGAAGACATTGTATTTTTCCAGTAAGTGCTGGCTCCTCCCAAGCCCGGATCCCAGAGCCAGGCTTGCTAATGTTGCCTAAAGTGCTTACTGTAGTGAGAACTTTTTCAAGAACTGTTAGAAATCATAGTGTGGAGCTCCAGGCACTTCCAAGTATTCGTTAATGGAACTTTGGCTAAAGCAATGTCTTAAAATAGAATGCAGATTCAGCGTGTTATCTCAAAAAAGATTTTTTTCCCTTAAATCCCTTAGAATTTATTAGGTGGGCGTGAGCAAAAAGCTTGGCTCCAATAAAAAACTAGCTTTGTAATGATTAGCAGGGGCCCAGTATAATTTAAGATATTCTTTACAGTTTATAAATACGGGCTCATAAAAAGCGTAGATATAAGGAAGCTGTGACTTTAAGTCATTAGAAGCCCAATGGTTTGATAAAATAACAGGAAACAGACAATTTATTATGAGCAATCTCGGTAGCTCTGGATTATCTATAAAACTTTTATGGCCCTCCCCAAGTGGCAAGAGGCCATAAAACTTGCCTGAATGAGGGACTTGTTAATTTACTTGTTAAAGCAAATTAAAAATTTATAAGTGCTTTTAGGTAAATGAGATCTTCTCTCATTGCTGCCCTTGCGGGCTTAGGAGTCCTAGGAGGAAAGAAGTGGTTGCGCTCAAACATCGCAGCAGAACAATAAAAGCTATTAAATTGGTTCAGTTTATTACTACAGAGCCAGGCAGCTGTTGCCATGGTTTGCTGTGGGATGCCAGAGGTTGACAGCATGGCATTTCTGTGGCCTTAAAAAGAACATAATAACTGTGCCTTTCACCCACCCCAATGGCTCCTTCCCTTCCTTGCTCTTTCCTCTGGTTTTCGTGTAGAGCTCTTGAAGTCAGTCTTTGGCCTGTTGCAGAAACATTCGCATCTCCTTTTATCATTTTTCGTCTTAGTTGTTGTAAAATAGGTTTATGAACACCAGGAAAACCTGCACGGTTCCAGCTTGCCTAACCAGGACACTTAACATCAAAATAAGTTTTAATTTAATCCAATGCTCCTGCTGTAACTAAATGCAGGAGTGAGGAAGAAGGGCCTGGCAAGGAAAACAGGGCTGCTGGGCATCTTTGAAAGCTGTTAAAACAGATTTGAGAAGTGTTTCTCCAGATCACTTTAACGATAGCTTCTTACAGCAAATGAGTTCCAGCTGTGGAAGCACCATGAGGAGTTACACTTTGTCCTTGCAGCTCCAACTCAGAAAAACCCTATTAAGGAATAAAGTTGATATTGAAAAGTCTTAATATTTAGCAGAAGACCTGCTTCAGGTAAGGTTTTGAATGAGAAGAGATCTAAATTAAGCTGCAGTGAACTTAACAAAGCCTCTCCTGAACAGTTCTTCTATAAGCAGTTTGTCTCTACTTGTAGTTATTTCTCTTTTGTTCAGGAAATATCTGTTACAGATCTAATATTATTTATACAATGAGTTAACAGCACTTCCATGAGGGAAAGAGTGGCATAAATTCAAAAGGTTTATGTTGTGAACACTTCAGGTGATCACTTCAGATTCTTTTAGGTGTCTTAAGACTGGCACCCAAAAGTAAGCCTGCTGAATAGTCAGTTGTCTAAACACAGCCCACAGCTTTCACGCACATTTCATCCTTATGTATTTCATTTAATACCCATTTCATCCCAGTATGATTTGTGTGATTATGTAACTCCTAATGGATATTGCAGGTGCTTTCTTTCAGAATAGGAAATAATCGGTGAGAGAAATATACACAGTACATGGAGAAAGTCGAAAAGCATGGCCTTTAAGATAGCTTGAAAGAATTGGGGCAATTTAGTTTTAAAAAGAGAAAATGGAGTGGAGATACTGATAACAGTCTTCAAACACAAGAAGCTTGCTGCAGAGAGGAAGGGAAAAATCAGTTCTGCATATTCATGATAGATGGGACCCGGTCACACCGCAGGTAGGAGATGCAGTTGAGATGTGAAGATAGCTTTTTAAAGGTGGAGACAGTGAAACACTGCACTAATTCACCTGCAGGAGTTGTAGAGGTCACTGGGTGTCTTTAGCAACAGTTTGGGCTGGGTTAGCTGGTTGTCTGCATGTCATGAATGATGCAGGTACAGTTGGTCCTTTGTGGGATGGGCTATGGGACCGCTGGAGTCTGCAGCTTTCTCTGGTTTTCTGTGATTTTATAATGCTGAGACTCCTCGGCGCTCATAGACTGCAGTAGGTGAGTACTCAAATACTTCAGGCAATGCTGCCCCAAAGTCTTTATTTCCCATGTGGTTCCCCAGTGAGAGACAGATGTTTAGCAGGACGCTTTTCCTTCACGCTGCTAGACCAAACAAAAGCGTACAATCTCCAGGAATTCAAGTATAGCGATAGTAATATTCTGGCACTTCCATCACTCAATAGTTGTATTATAAATATGTCATGGAAAAACTGAATCATAAAAGTATTATTTTTGTAGTGTGCCAAGAGTAGATCCAGGCACTTGGAGCATAAAAAAGTATGAAAGTCACATTTTAATATTGTGCTATCCTCACTAAGTACAGTGTTAGTCTGAAACTGTCTGACATATAAAAATAAGGCAATGCCTCCAAGGTATATTAATGGTGGTTATAAGGCTAATGGTTACATGGCAAAATCCCAGTACATTCATTTTAGTGTGCACATTTCTCTCAACCAGATATGGCTGGCTGGAAAGGTCTCTTGAAATCCCATATGGCATCCCCAAGGACACCACTTCGGCCGTATTTCACTGAACCAAAAGTGGATATAAAATGAGCCAAAAGCTCACTGTCTTTCAGTGGGGTTGCATTCCTGCCTCTGCTAGACACAGCTGAAAGTCCCAGCCCTAATCCTTGCAATTCATAGTGATGACAGTGCTTGAAGTCAAATGATTAATCTCTTCATGTCCTTTCATACCTAACTACTGTTCTGGTTCCATATTTTGGAAACCTGAATTCTAAAAGGATTTGTGGGTGTTCTTAACCTCTCTGGATCTGGTCCTTAACCTATAATAACCTATTTCAACAAAGGAAAAAATAAAGTACTGAGGCAAAGAGACTACTTTGTTCAGGCTGAGCCTTTGAGATGGATACAAGCACAAAGAGTAGGGCGCGACAAGGGTGTGGTGTGTTTTTATTGTAGGTGGTCTGTTACGGAAATACCTGTGGAAATACATAGCTATTGTTGGAAGTATGTTGAGCCCAGCGTGTTACTTCTGGCATAAATTAGAGGGAGGGACATGGCTTGGAACAGCTAATGCCCCGCTGGTAGGGCATCAGTTGGCAGGTAGGAGACCAGGGTTCATGACCCTGCTTCTCCTGACCTGAAGCAGTAACTAGAATGTGGGTCTCTCTTATTCTATGTAGTTGCAATACAGACATTTCTTGATGCACCATGAAATTCCCACTGAACACCACAAAACGAATCCAAGAGGCAGAGTCCTGCAGCTGACTCCTTCCCTAAACCTATGTTTTCTCAAGGCTTTTTTCAATGTTTATTAGTTTAGCCTTGCAATTCCATGTTTACGTAAATTACATGATTAAAAGCAAAACAGGAACCTGGACAGAAAGTCTTTCTTGTTAAAATCATGCCAGGTGGCTTGCTAACTTAAGCATTTTGAAAACCAAAGACACTTACTGAGCTGCCTACGTGTTTAATGAACAGCAAGTATGCTATTCAAACCCATCAGGGAGGGTATTTGAATTTATTCCCAAAGATATTTATTTACAGGGTTCATTCATACAGTAGCTAGGTGATGACAACAAATATTGAATAACATCAGCCTATTGCCATACCCTGGGAGCAATGAGAATTACTTGCCTTGGCTGTATTTAAATCATAACCTGCCAAACTGGTGAAGACCTGCAGCAAATTCAACAGTAGTTCTAAGCTGCATATCTGATTAGGGAACACATGAATTAGATAGCTTGGTGTCTGTAGTGTAAAAATTTTTTGTAGCAACTAGTTTTTGCATGGGTAGAGCTTTGATGAATACTACCCTATGTTCTTATCACAAATGAGCAAAGGAAATATAAATTAGAAGGTCATAAATACAGGGTTCTTGTTGCCTTTGAAGAACTTTATTTCAGTATGGTTTGCATGAGAATGCTTTCATTGGTTTCGAAAAAAAGAATTTGTTTTTGGCTAGACTGTAAGTAATGCGTAAGCCGTAACATTTTAAGTAGGTGTCCTTTATCTAAGTAGATAAAAAGGGACGTGAGATCTGTGAGGGGTTAATTCATATGTTCTAAATGAAAATGGAATTAGAAAATGAATTCCCTTCTAACATCTCCGCTCAGTGTGCAGATCAAAGCCATCATAGGAGTAAATTTATGTCTGATAGTATGGATGGTTTCAATGCGCACTGGCGAAATATCATGCTGATTGCTGATTGAAAACAGTTGTTAATTCTCTACTTCACTAAATTCAGAGTGGAAAAACTTTCCTTAATAAAGAACAGATTGAAGAGAACCAAGACCTTACTGTGTGGAAATTAATGGCAGATGCATATACTGGTAGTTAAAATGTTTCATTAGATGTTAATGTCTTGCTGTGTTTTTAATTGTTCAGAAATTAGCCTCTAGAATATTAAAACCATCTGTTTGTTATCATGATGAAACAGAATACTTAAATAGTTATTAATTTTGTGGGCTTTTTTTTTCCTTGTCTGCAAAACTTTGATCTGTTGAGATTTCAGTGGATGCTGGATGCAAAAGTGAAAAACAATTTTAAAACACCTTGGTGCCCCAAATATCAGCATTTGCTGCCTGCCACCCATATTTTGCATGCCTGCTTTATTTCACAAATTATTATTCACCAAGGAGAAGTTGACGTTTTTTAGTGCATAGGCGGAGTGTGCTGATGCTTGCTGAGCCTGTATAATGGTTGATTTAAACTGTAATATGGTACATTTTCACATGCTGATACTTAATTTTTAAGTCTTGTGGTTTATTTTAAAGCCCAAATATTTCAAAGTATAGAAGAGGTTCCATGTAGATCCATCAGCACAGGCCTTTGTCCTCCTTCATTTCCAATTATTAACAACTATTTTTCATTTTTTTTAAGATTGAGTTTTGGGGACATGGGTTTTTTCTGGTAGTTTTTTGGGTTTTCATTTGTGTTAGGGTTTTTTTTATCATGTAGATGAACAGTAATGGGCTTCTTTCAGGTCCTGATTCAGGTAAATATTCCTCTTTGCGAGAAGATACATTGAATTTATTTCCAGCATAACAGTGAAGATATACTTATTTTTTTCCTCAGCTGAGATGCCTTTAACTAAGTGCTTAAGTGCTGTCTTGTGGGGAGGACATAACATGTATGTACACACAACTCTCCGTTGTGAAGAGCACAATTTATAATACGTTTTGTAACACTTGTTATACGTGACTTAAGTGTGAAAATGTATTCAGTAAGTCTAAACATTACTTAGAGAGCCATTAACATATCTTTCCAAGTGATTTTTGACTTTTTCCTGAATATGCACTTTACAAATTATTAAATGCCAGAATGAGGATTAATTCAAGTAACCATAATTAGACAGTAGTCCTGTGTTACAGGTTTTTTGCACTTCTCTTAAAACAGTAATAGAACTCCCCTTACCTAGTATATGACTACATTTCCAAGACGGGTAAGTTTAGTACAATTTAAATCATATGAAAGAGAAGTTAAATTGGTTTTTTTATCAGTGTAAGGTACATAAATAGTCTGACAAGTAGTTGTAGTGGACACCCAGTTCCCTAAATGGACTCTGTATCCCTTGCAGTCAGTGAAAATGCTTCCCTTGATTTCAGTGGGTACTGGATCTTGCCCTGATTCCTTATGTCTCTGTTGAGGCTGCCAGCACAAGGGCTAATCATACTAGCTGGCAGAATGATTTTCTGGAAGTGAAGCTGGGCTTGGACTTGGACTGAGGCAACCAGCTCATCAAATCTATCAAACATTAAATCACCTTTGGTCACTGTTGACAAGGGACAGAATCCAAGGTGTACCAGGAGATTTTTTGACATTTGCAAATAGGAGGACTCATTATTCCAATTGGCAAAAGTGTAGTCCAAGGTGAAAGCACAGTGCTGCAATATACTTTACATGCTTTATCAGGATGAGAGAGGAAGAGAGGTAAGCAGAAAGAAAAAAAATAATCCAAAAATAATGTAGAGCAAAGCCAAAACCACCTACAACAAGCTGGTATTGTTAGGAGTTTGAAGGCATTCTGAATTTTTCAAACCAGCTGCAGCTCTTATTATGTTAGTCCAGGGTGAAAATTCAACAAGATTTAAGACATGAAGTCAAACTGTGGTTTAAGGATGTAATTCTTCAGCGTTTCTTTTCCTGGTAGCGCCTGAGTCCTTGCCACCCCTTCCCACCATCGCCTCCTTCATTGTGCCAAACTGAAGAACTCATCTGGATTAGAAGCAATCCAGGAAATGAAGAAGAAAAAAAAAAAACCAAACCACTAACCTGGTAATTTCTAACCTGGCTGAGTTCCCTGCAAAGCCCTGGCGTCAGCCGCAGCCATACAACCCAGGGAGCTTCAGGGGTCTGGGGGAAAGCCAGCCGGAGCAAGTGGGTAATGGCAGGGTCGGGCTTTTTGAGCAGAAGAGATGCCGTGAAGCTACAGCCTCAGGTACAGGAAATTTGTGACTTGTTAGTGCCAAACAGGCCAGCATTACAGAGCAGCACCCAGGACTGCTGGTAACCTGCGTGCAGCCTGAAATGCTAGAATATCTTACTTTGTTCAAAGAGCTTCCTTCCAAAGAGGGTGGAGCGTTTAACACAAAGGTTCCTCTAAGTGGCAACTTGCCATATATCAGAAGCTAATCCAGATTTAAACAACTTAAACAACAGTTCCTCCCTTTGCTTTTCTCCTGAGTTATTAGCGATGACTAGCTTCTCTTCATCTCTAAACTCATCTCCACATCAATGACAGCTGCTAATGAATTCAGATGGTTCATTCCCTTCCCTTCTGTGCTTCTTCAAATAGATTTTCTTTGCTAGATACGTCAGCTCCCCTTTCCTCCTAACAAATTGGTACTGAGGTATATTATTATGACTTTTGCTTCTATCATTCAAGGAAGGGAAGAGTACAATATGTATAGATGTGAGTTATATGTCAAAATGCTTTTACTCCCGCTCCCCCCTTTCCTTCACATTATTAAATTATAGAGAAATACTATCATAATAGACTCTTGGCCAAGTCACAGAGAGCAGAGTTATGGTTCCCTTGATAAATTGCAAAACATTATTAAGTTTTGCTCTCTGGACTGAGAGTATTGGCATAAAAGGACATCAACCACAGTCATATTGGTCTTGATTGCTGCTTAATTGCTGCTTGTTTGTGTTAGAGATCATGTGGTTTGATTGATCTTGCCCTGCTTTTGTCATTATAGTTACGACTTCCTAGTTTTCTCCTTGTACAGAGACCACAGGATGACTTTTAAATCTTGAATAATTTATATGGCTGGCCAGTTAAATGGCTTAAAATAGTATTGTATTTTTAAGCCAATAGCTGAACCTTCAAATCATTATTTATGCAACCAAGTTATTAAATATTTATTCTGGGCTTATATCGAACTATGAAATAACAGGGCTCGTTTTATGTAAACAGTGGCAAGCATCTTGAGGTCCATCCATGAATACTGATATTTCCTCCTTCAAGGCAGTTATTTACTTCTGTAATGTTAACTGGGTGTCAGGTGAGTGGTCTACATTGAGACGAAAGAAAGGATGACGGTAGCTATGACCTAATTCAAGTAAGCGAGAACTGTCACTCTGGTCTTTTTCAGGCTTGGTTC
This sequence comes from Pandion haliaetus, assembly GCA_013401275.1. NCBI lineage: Eukaryota > Metazoa > Chordata > Aves > Accipitriformes > Pandionidae > Pandion > Pandion haliaetus. The sequence continues at coordinate 25,027 of VYZV01027818.1, read as the reverse complement.
ATGGAGCTGCTTCACATCTTTAGATGTTCCCAAAGGTCTCGTCCCATCTTGCATCTCCTTTGCGCACGAGGAGCAACCATCCTGTTGATGGAATGAGTGAAATTCTATACAAGCTACCTTAGTTTTATATTTCCCCTAATTGAAACAGATGGAGGCTCTTTAGCCAAATTTGCAGAGCTGTAGAGCTGCAGTGCTGTTAAGATTTCTTGACCTGGCCTGTTTGCTTTTTGTTCCATCATGTGATTCATTTTATCTTCTTACTTAAGTATTCTTCCAGTAAGTTACACATTTCAAAGTCAACCAGAGGCCAAGCAGAGTCCTTAGGGGGTTGGATGTCAGATACTCTGGGCTAAATGGGATAATGTTTCTGTTCTCCTCTCCCCTTTCTGGAGATTCAGAGTAAAGGTAGTGTTTGCCTGCACTTTCCTACCTCACCTGACCTTTCCTGTACAACAGAAGCAAGAACTCCTCACAGGTCTAAGAAGAAGGATCTGGAAAGTCATCATTGCCAAGCGCTCTGAAATAGGCTATTCTTACGCAGTATGGTTGGGGTAAAGCTGCTGGCCTGGTTCTCCATTTTTTTAAATGAGCAAGCCTAAATGGAACCACAGAAAACGGTCAGTCCCTGGTGGAAACTGTTGCAGTGCATATGCATACACTGCTCCTTGTAGGGTATTCCCAGGGCTTGGGGGGGGGATATGCAACTGTATTAAAAGATTATGTCTGTGCCCATAGAACTTGAAACCTGGTTTGAGGACACACAAAGCAATGGCAAGAAGTATAGATGGTGTAAATGGGCATCACTCAGCTGAATAACACATGGGACTTGTGCCATACATGGATCAGAACGTGAATGGATATATATCTGTGCAGACGAGGGTGGTACACTTGTACCAAGCAGGAATACACAGTAAAGCAGCTGTATTTCAGAGGTGGTTTTTATCGGTATGGGGGATAGTTTCCCTGACACAGAGCCCAGGGAGAGCCCTGGAAATTCAGGGTGGGATACAAACAAGCTCAGCAGCAGGACTGAGTAAATATTGGGAGGGGCAGATCGATTCCACCCTGATTGCCACCGCTCTGGCTGCCTCCAAGCAGACTGGCTGGACCCTCGCTCTTTACCCCTCTCTGCTGCGTGAGTCTATGCTATGGAAGCGGCTTGGAGAGATTGATTGGTACAATGGAGTGCTTTGCAAGGTGTAATTTTAAAGGCCATATTTCTCACTGTGCAACCATCAAAATGCAAAGGGTCATAAGAAGCCTATATTTTTTTGCAATTCAGCTTTTAAAGTGTGCTGAAATACGCTTCATTTGTTGGAATTGCCAACAGCTTGCTGCTTCATACTGCTCTTAACAGGAGCTGGGGAACAGAGCAAGTCTGTTACACTTTATATGTTGTATAATGTATGTATGATTCTGGGGTGTGATGAGTTTATGCCAAATTTATCTTTGATTTCTGTATAAACAGCACAGAAAAAATGATGGGCTGCATTCTCTGTGTAACTTGGATAAAATACAGCTACAGAGCTACTTCAGAGTACCTTCTGTGAGCTATATATCCAAGGTTGCCCAAGCATATAATGAAGAAGAGGATCTGGAAATAAATGCCCGTTCTCTTTATCCCCCACCCCCGCTTTGGCAAGGGTGCTATTTATTCTTACCCTATGTTGCTTCTGCTGTTGCTACTGTGAGCAGAACATGATCACTTGGTGTTTCTGTAATAACAATGCTAAATAGCCAAATCCTCCCCAGGAGAAGAGGGGTGTAGCTCTGTTTCTTTCAGCAGGATCTCCCCCATTTAAGGTGGTAGAGGATGAGCTCCTCTACTCCAATGTATTGAGCAAGAGCAGCAGCAGACACTGGATCAGCTCAAGGGCAACAGGAAATGACCATCAGTGCTTTAGAATAAGTAAATTAGACACCCTTGTCCTGTAGCATAGAGCTAATCAGGTAATTATTTATAGTTATTTGTTCAAGTTCAATTAGATTTAGCTTTTTCTCAACAGGGAATTGCAAAAATATATATGTGTGATTTTATTCTTGTTTTTCATAAAAAGAATTTTGGAATGGGAAAATTACTTTTTCTTCTCAGTAGAGGCAGGAAGGAAACAAAACGTAAAATCTTGTCTCTGTTGGTCTACCTCACTTTTACCATACAGGCATGCAAAATACAGCTTCATATTCTGGTAGGGATGTCAGATCCCAGGGTGATGGCATGTAGGCCCTGATCCTCAGCAGCTGACAGTTTCTTGGAGCATGTGCGTTGGTGGTTGTAAGATTAAATATCAAGATATACACAGAGAGCCTCTCTTAATGTTTTATTGTATCTCTTAGGTAACAAGGTTTTTTGTTCCCTGGTGAGAAAAATGTCTTTGTATTAATGCTGTTCAGAGTCTACACACAGTGTGAATTCTTTTTTCGTATTTACTGCCTAAACTTGTGTATTGTAAATATTCTTCCTCCTCATTACCTTACCTCTGATTTGCTTTTCCTTGCACTGCTCATCTGTTTAGCTAGTCAGGCAGATGTCATGGTGGTGAACATGGCTTTGTTAGAAATGCAGTGTAGAGGTCTTGCTCCAGATTGACTGCTGCCGTGTTGAACCGTCTTTAAAGCTTTGGGTGACATGTAAGTGCTGTATAGTTTGTCTAACTTACATCAGTAGCAAGACAGGTTTAAATGGAAGTATTTAAATGACAGCTGTTAATCATGATTTACATCACAAGTAACAAGCCTTGATTTACATCGTTGTGTTTTTTTTCTTGCTATGCAGTTCTCCTTTTATTTGTTTTCATAGAGCCAGATTTGTTCTCAATCATTGATAAAATATGTTTTCTTTGCAATCAAATATTCAGTCCTACATGAAATCTGCTGTTGCTGTCTTCTGACTGATGGAAGACACTTCATGTGTGTGTTTGCTTGGGTAGGGCAGGGACTGGCTCCTTCGGTTGTGTTTGTGCAGTACTTACAAAGTGGATGTTGCTGCTGTGCCTGTGTATCTGCTTACCACACTAGCACAGACAATGCTGTAGTTCAGTGCTGTTGTGATGTATGTGTGTGAAAGCTCAGCTGACCAGAAAAATTAAAGACATTTTCTTTTTTATTATAGATATAATTTAAAAAGCAGCACCCTTTAACTGAACAGTGTTTGACTTATCACCCTTTAATCCACTGATGTTATACTTCTGATTTCTATACTCAATTGTTCCGTTGTTTAGAATCAATTATGCTTCTACACGAATTGTCATATTTTGAAATCAAATTTAACAGATTTTGTTTCATTTAAGTGCAAAATAATGTTACAATACATATTTTAATTCACTGATGATTTTTCCACTCTAGTGAGTGGATGGGGGTTAGTGGGAACTGCACTTAACTTTTCGACCCTAAGAGCACATCAAAACCAGTCTCCTCAGAGCATGTGGTGACATTCAGGTTAGAAAAACTAAATGGGTAAAACCGGCGTGGAAGTCAGTTGTGTCAGCTCCACAGCTGGGTGCTGGAGATGCTCCCAATGCTGAACTGTTCATCAGATGCTTCAGAGGCATCTGATACTAAAGAGGCTTCAATGGTCCATCTCTTGCCTGTCCCCCAACCTCACACCAGCGTATGGTGGTGCCCACCACTCTGGCTCCCTCCCCAGACCTATGGCTCATGCACCATTGCCGGGAGCTGTGAGGAGCAGCCCGACACAGTGCCAGGGAATCCATCTCCCTCCCTCCCTGTGACCATGCCAGGCGGGAGTGGGCTCAGGCTCTCCCAGCCCCATCCCCCTGACACCCTCCTTCCTGCCTCTGCGCTGCGAGCCAAACTCCTCCTGTTTGCCTAGCCCTGAAGAAACAGTGATGGATTCATGACAAATCATGCTGAGGTGGCCCAGCCTGTTAACTAGGATCTCACTGGGTTCAGCTGGGCTTTCTTTTTTCTCTCAGGCTGAACTGGCTGTTGCTCCCTGGCCTTGGGCCACCCAGAGCAGCCTGCAGTTGTCAGCAACTGCCTGATTTGCTGGTGCTTCTGCCTAGATCCATGTGTGCAGCATTTCGGAAAAGAACGTGGCTGCCGGTAGCGACAAAAATTCAGATCTTAAGAGCCTGGCTTGAGTCTGCACTGCTGGGAAGAGCCCAGGGAGCAAGGGGAGGCAAGTTCTGTGTATATGAAGCAGCAGGTAGAAATGTCTTTGTACTGTGTAGGGCTGTCACCCTGGTCAGGGTGAACTACTGTCATGGGTTTGGGACTGGGCTGTACCTGTTCAGGCTTCCTGGAGTCAGGAAGCATTGCTAATGGAGCATGTACGAGTCTGTTTACCAGCTGATCTGAGCTACAGGATATATTCACCCACGTAGGAGCTGGATCAGAAGAGTTTTGGACTGTTTTGCCCTTGCAAAAGCTGTATAAATAATGAATGACAGGCAGAACTGAAAGCCTAAAATTCTCCTCCCTGCAGTAGGGTTAAGCCATCCCTTGGGAAACAGGTGTCCCTTCCTCTAGGACTCTGGTAAAGGCTTAGCTTGCTGGCTGCGCTATAATAGGGAGTAGTGTTAGTATTCATAACTTTAAAATATAATGTAGTGAAATAATCCTTTATTTCCATATGGCGTGGAAACTCAGGCACCTCGAAACTATACTGTAGATTTACTGCTGCCAAATGGTATGGGGTTTTAAATTAAAATACATTAAAAAAAAAAATAAAGAAAAAGAAAGCTCAGAAGAGCCACATTAGGGTGTTTTTGACATGATATATAAGCTCTGTGAAAAAGGCTTTTGCTAAATTCTTGGTAGGTTTATTTATTTTGCTTTTTGTTACTTGCTAACCAGGCACCACTATTATGGAATTATCTCAAGTGGCTTAGGAATCCAGCAAAGCAATCTGCAGTCCTGAGAGGTTGATGCTTCCTGTACTCTGGGGCTCAGCTGCCCTTTCATCCTCCCTTATGCCTCTTAACATGATCGACTATCTCTGTCCTTCATTCTTTTCCTTTCTGAGACAACAGGCAACAGAGTGCCATGTTGTTATGGGTTATCCTTAGGAGTGTTTTATGGCTTGTGCCCCCCATCCTTTCATTTCACAGAAATCTCTGACTAATGTAGTAACTATAAGCACTATTCCTGTAGATCTATCCTACTTCTAAGCCTGTATATTTAGGTCTACTTTACCCTTTAACTTCGCATGGCAGAAGGAGGCACAGCCAGAGAGCTGCTTTCCCTGGACACAGCTGAATATTCAGTTTGTACTTTCACTGCCATAAAATAGGGCTGAATATTTCTCTGGTGCAAAAATATTTCCAATATATACCATTCCATCCAGCCAGCTGAAAACCCCTCTGTGCTCTGAAGGAAGGGTTACTGTTAGTGCTTACTATTACTGCAGTTTCATGTTGATGTTTTTGCATGTATTTTGGTTTACTCATAATCTTAGCAGTTTCTGGCCAGTTTCTTTGTGACCTTTAGGCCTGAGCTAGTCTTTCTCTCTTTTTTCTTCATCAAATGGTCACTCTTAGCGTTTCCTATCTTATGCCTTCCCTTCTCCCCTCCCCATGGTATCTCAGTAACCCTCTCGCTCCTTGTGTCCCTCATGGCAGTTTCCAGCTCTGCATCTATTTTGCATCACTCTGCAGGGCACCACAGAGTGATAGGTCTGAAGTTTTTTGACTCAGTTGATGAGCAGCAAGTGCTTTTCACCAAACCGTGGTGTGGTGACTTTAGCTTGGCTAAGGGCCAAACTCCCGCCCAGCCGCTCTCTCGCACTCCCCCACCTCAGCAGGGCAAGGCGGGGGAAATAGGATGAAAAAGCTTGTGAGTTAAAGACGGGGAGAGCACCAATTACCGTCATGGGCAAATCACCTTCCATGTGGGGAAAGCTAATTTAATTTATTGCCATTTAAAATAGATTTGGTTAGTGAGAAACAAAACATGAATTGGAACAACTCCCCCGCCCCTGAACTCAGGTTCATTCCTTCATTCCTCTTGTGTCCCCCCACGTGCAGATGGGGGGTTGTGGTCTGTCTGTAAGAGCTCCTCTCTGCCGATCCTTTCCGCTGCTCCAGCGTAGGCCCCTCCCACGGGTGGCAATTCCTTGAGGAAGGATCTGCTCCAGCATGAGCTCTACAGGGCACACAGTTCCTTCAGGGAATATCTATCTGGGTCCCCCCTCCCCGGGCTGCCGGGGAATCTCTGCCCCGGCGCCTCGAGCACCTCCTCCCCTCCTTCATCCCTGACCTGCTGTGTTCGCAGGGCACGCTATCACTCACTTTCCCCTCGCTCCTCAGCTCTCTGGCATTTTTGCCCTTTCTGAAATAGGCGTTCACAGAGGCACCGCCGGCTGTGCTCCGCTGGGGCTGTGGTGGGGGCTGCTGCAGAAGCGGCGGGAACCGGCGGGCCCCAGCAGGGGCAGCGCCAGCCTCTCCTCACAGAGGCTCCTGCAGGCCCACAGCCCGCGCCTGGGCAGGGATATCTAACGCACACAGCCTCGTAAGACTCGTGTCTGTACGAAAGGGAAGAATGAAAACCCAGTGAGCGTGGGTGTTTTCAGGGCTTGGTTTGGGGTTTTTTTTAATACACTTTGGCAGTGGAGCCACCTCGCCATTAGAAATCATTGTTGCTACCACAGTGGTCCCCAGAGCAGTGAGTGGGATTATCAGGTCCCATAGCATGCAATGCACTCCGCAGTCACCCGCTGGGAAACTGTCCCTGCTAAAAATACCCTCTAAATAGACCAATTTTGAAAGCAGGGAAGACCTGTCGTTATTCTCACTTTTTGGGGAGAGAATGGGGTGTGGAGAAGAATCATAAATAAAACCCGCTGCTGAGTCCGAGCCCAGCACTTCAGCTAGCAGGCACCCTTCCAGGACTTTTTTTTTTTCCCTTTTCCTTTTTTACTTTTAATAGAAGAAATGTAGTTATCTAGTTATCCAGTTCTGCTTGACTTTCAGTATCCTCCAGTAGATTTAAAGGCACTACAAAATTACAGGTTCTGTAGTGCGATGAAAGATTTCCAGAAATACGATGTGGTGATCCTAAGAATGACTCCTAGAAAAGTTTTGGAGGTGTGGGTGTGCACCAGGGTCCTGGCCCCATGCCGTTCAGCTTGGGCAAACAGGCTTAAATTGCTGATTATCACTTTTTGTGCATGTACCCCATCTCTCACACTCAGGGAATCCTTGAGGCTATGCAAGTTCATTGTGAGTCAAGGACACTGTGTTTTTAGGGGTTTGTGCTTTAAATCGAGAAAATTGTCTGTATTTCCTCTTTGTGAGACCCTTTAGATGGATTCCTACATGGATAAATCCACTCCCACTGTACAGTGAAAGCCTGGAGTCAAATGCACTTCCCGCAAACTCTATTTTGTTCCTTGTTCAGTGCAAATTAGAAGAGTAATGGCTGTGTTAATGTGAGAAGGTCCTGAGTGAGACACTTGAGTACACATCATGGGAGTTTCCTGCTGGCTTTGCTTTTTGCATGGGGTACCCTGACAGGAATGATACAGGAACAAGAGTTGTCAATGTTGCACTTCACATTTTTTCCAAGGACAATTGCATTTTTGAGGGGAAGCTGATTTTAGGGTTCCCATATGCCCCAGAGTAATGCACCAAATGCATGCAGAGCAACTAAAGATGCAGTCTTTTGTTTGCAGACCTTTTTCAGCAGCACTATGTTATTTCAATGTGATTTTAATTTTAAGTGGTTGAATCTGTGCAAGTAGATAGAAATGAACCGTTGCCTATCCACATTAAGTGTTCTCATGTGTGTTTATGTGTAGCTTTAGGTTCTTAAAGGAAGACAATGGGCACATTTCCATGCTTTATTTTTTCAATTTAGCACAGATTGATGGCTTTTGGAATAAAATGTAAACCCTCAACAGTTTGGCACATGGAGAAACACAAGTGGAAAAAAAGAAAGGAAAATATGGAAAGCTAGTAAATCTTAACTTGGACTGAGTTCTGAGTTTGCTGTCTAGTCAATGCAGTTCGCTTTGTTCCTACAGAGTTTCAGGCTCAGATATCTTGGTCGTATTCTCTTATTCCTTGTAAATTGTGTCTAGAAAAATGACACCTGCTGGGTTTTTCTTCTCTTTTCTGTAAAGAGCTGGAATTCGCAATGTAGAAGAAGTATAAAAATTATGCCGTTATGATTAGTTAGCAAATAACTAATGTATGAAATACATGTACAAAATAAATTGAGGTTCTAAAAATAAAACTTGAGACTGGAAAAAATTCTTCAGGCCCCAGTTACAGTAAGAGTTTTTCCATCATTGAGCGGATGTTGACAAAAGACTGAGTCAGGGAAACTTGATCCATTTTCCTTTGGGTGGTTAAATTTTAAACCTGGGACCATAAAATTACAGTACACAGTGGTCCTAGATAAGATCTGTGAGTTATATATGAAGTATTAGACTTTTTGAATTCCTTATCCTCCCCTCTGCCTCCAAAAAAATGCTACCTAGATCTATTAGATCTGACTGATAAACCATTCCATTTGAAATAAAAATCTTTTTACTTGAGATTTTCTGGCTGAGCTGTGGAATATTTAGTTTATTTATTAAATTGTAAGTGTTTGACAAATAGCTCTAGTTCTTATATTACATTTTCTTTGAGTTGAGAGTACACCTGTGCCATTTTTTGCAGTTGTGCTCATGCATTGCAACTCAATTGTGTGTTTGAGCCTGTAGTTTTATGTACTTTCTCTTTTCTTTCTTTTGACTGATAAAGAGCACTCAAAGCTGCCTTTTACTAATGAGGGGTATAAGGGATGAATGTAAAGCAGCACATACATACCAAACTTGCAGATGCAATTTGCTCTTGTAGTGGTAGAGAGAAACTGACAATAACCATCAGGGTGAGGATGCTTCATGCACTCCTTTAGTGAACCTGGGTGTTCAGCAGTGTATATGGGTGAACAGTGTATATGGGTGTGCATGTATATCTAGGAAATAGAGCAGAAATATGTCTTGTGCGTGTGCACCTATAAAAGAGAATGTGTGTCAATTTTTGTGCATGCTTGTGCAGCATGTTTCTGGGAGAACTGGAAAAAAAAATGAGAGATAGAAGGGGTGTCGTGGTTTCAGGTCAGCCCAGCCGGTAACAAAGCACCACGAAGCCGCTCGCTCACCCCCCACCCCCTCGCCTGGGCACGTTGGGATGAGGAGAAAATCCAAAGGCAGGCTCGTGGGTCGAGACAAGGACTGGGAGGGATCACTCCCCACTTAGGGTCACGGGCAAAAGACAGGCTCAACTTGGGAAAAAAAACAGAATCAATTTAATTTACTACAAATCAAAACAGAAACAAAACACAAGGGTATTAGGAAGGGAAACTAAACATCAGAACAACCTCCCCCCACCCCTCCC
>VYZV01027818.1:0-15514 GCA_013401275.1 Pandion haliaetus | reverse complement strand
GGAGCCTCTGCTCCACCGTTCACCCCCATGGGCTGCAGGGGGACAGCCTGCCTTCTCACCACGGGCTGCAGGGCCATCAGCCTCCTCAGGCTCCTCCTCCTCCCCCTCCACTTCCATGACTCCAGTATCGGCAGTGATGTTCCTCTCAGGTTTTCCAACCCCCCCACTACCGGTTCCCCTTCTTAAATATGTTTTCCCAGAGGCGTTACCACCGTCACTCCCCGCCTAGAGGTGGGTCCGACATTTTGGCGCGTGCGTCCGACATTTTGGGGCAGCGAATTCTTTATCTTTATCAGACATTTTGGGGCGGCGAATTCTTCCAGCAACTTCTTAAAGGGGCCGCCTCTGCAGCCCCCCTCCCCTGCCACCAAGGAAAACCGCGCCACACAAACACATAACAAGGGGGAAAAAAGTTGGTGAAGAGAGTTCATGGAGAAGGAACTTTTGGTCTCCAGTCATGAAACGGAGATGAGTGTGATTATCTGTTTCTGTACAGTCTGACTAGAAATAACTATGAATGTATTAATAATTAGAATAAGTTAGGAGGAGTTGCTTGGTATTTGTTATATGAATACTGGTAAGTGTAGTAGGTGTCTCATAAAATACTTCATTAGGTCCTTCACCAGGTATTTTCTTTGCATTTACCTCTGCTGCCAGTATTTACGTATGTGATTTTAAATCTAAATTTCTGAAATTGACTTTTAGCCAGTATTAACCTCAGGAGTAACAGAAAGTCAGTTCAAATGAAGCATCAACAAGGCTAAACCAAAATTTTAATACATTCAAGCAAAATACAGGGAAAGATACGTTAAAACAAATACATATATTTTCAGCATTGCGGTAGATGTAGTTCATCTCTTCCTCTTGCTGTATATATGTGTATGTGCTTGTGGATGTGTGTTTAATGTATGTATATAGTAAGTATATTTAAGTACACTGTAAATGTATTTCAGTACGCTGCTATTGTAACATGTTGACCTACACAATCCACAGCGTAAGAGAAAGCAGATGCATTCTCAATTGTATTGAAAACATAGTTCATAATTTTTTTGTATTTTTTATTTATTACAATGCCAGTAAAGTTCATGAAAGCTGGTTTGAAAGGCAAAAACAATCTGATACCTATTAAGTAGATCATACTGCTTTATGAACATTGAGGTTAGTCAAGAATTTTTTATAGTACCAGGCAATGTTGTTAGGGGCTAGTCCAGCATAAGGCCTCCCCGGAGTGATGGCTGCTCCTTCCCCTGGGGAGATTTCCATTGATCCTACATCCTCAATACTCTTATGCTGTAATGAGGGAGGGATTGATTCTGCGCGTGCTTCGATGTGATGATAACTTCAAAAACTGCATCTATGGCACAAATAACTTAAAAAGCCTAAAAGTTCCCAAAATGAACGTCTTAAACTGTGATTTCCTTGGGACATGAACGTTGCCCCCCTGTCCCTGCAGGGTCTTGGCCTGCATGTGAGCTTGCTTTGCTCTCTGCATTCATGGTCTCGCTGAGACGCTGCCTGGGCACCAAGGCTACACCATGCTGGTGGCAGTGCTGCAAGCACCACGTAAACGCTGCTTTGTATAGATATGGGGTTGGGTTAAAGAAGAGCAGTGGACAAAGGGGCTTACCTGAAGCAGGCTAAACTCTTGGTCTCTTTGTTTTTTCTCTTTCCTGCAGCTCAAGCCAGGTCAAAACAGTTGCCGAGACAGTGACAGTGAAAGTGCCAGTGGGGAATCGAAAGGTTTCCATCGAAGTAGCTCTCGGGAAAGACTCAGTGACGTAAGTAAAACTCCTGCAGCCAAATACTGCTCTGATTAACCCCCAGTGTAGTTTTCTGATGGGCATAAGTCGTAACAGGATTTAGTTTCTGGGATGGTTTGTTGCTAAAATCCCCTTTCTTTTGCGGGGCTGGGAGAGGAAGACGTAACTTGGGTCTCCTGCCCCAGTTCAGTAAACTTGTTAAAGTTTGGTAGAATGTCTGTCTGAAAACACTCATTCATTTTGAAATAGTTGAAGGCCATTTAATAAAGTTAAAATGCTCTGCATAGCTGAGAAGTGAAATGGCCTGAGTGGGGAAGGAAAAGAATGTATTTCTTTGGGCTAAATACTGTATTTATGAAAACTATTAGAGTGTCTAGAGAGACTCAGCTAATTTATTTATAATGAATTGATATGACATGGCCAACAATAGCATAAGCTCTGCCTTTATTGCTCTACCTAAACTGCTGTGGAAGGTACTAAGATGGCAGCTCTGCGGACAGTGTTTTTCTCCGTTGAAGAATGCTGGCCATTCACTGAATGACATGCATGAGTTATTCCGACATATGAATAACTACAGAAATCTTTCTGTTGCTGCAATTAGATTATTATTTATTATGTGTACCATCACAATCCTTGAGTGTTTTATTCATGGCTCTGGGTCTTCTGTGCTACGTGCTTTACAGCACAGAATATAAAGACAGCCCTGTCTCAAAAGAGTATCTAAATTGGGGATTTTGTAGGTCAAATCCTTTCCTGGTAAAAGCATGGATAGCTACATCAGTCAGACCAATTTGTTTCAGCCGGCAATCTGGCCCTACTTTTAACTAACCCACACTTTGGAAATGGGGATTTTATCGATAGCATGTCCATGTAGATTTGGATGACAGATACCAGATGGTGTCCTCTATAGGCCAATCCAATAAAACTGAATTGAGCAGACATTAGAAGAAATACCTTTGTAAAGGATACATTTCTTCGTGCAAATTTAAGCCTGAAGGCACACAGCTAGCAATTTTTGCTGAATTGTGCATATCACTGGAACAGCCGCCTGAATTATTTTTTTTTTCTGCAAAGGTGTGAAATCTGTAGCACTCTCTTTCCTCATCCCTTTGTCATGTTATTTTAGAGGTCTATTCCTCCCCCAGAGCCAACCTTCATGGGTACATTCAGCTAGACACTTCAGAGCCTGCCCTTCATAACTGTCAGGTGAGGTCAGTCTCAGGGCTGTAAGATATCTTTGGAAGAGGAGAGTGAAACCAGAGGAGATAGTAAGTAAATACTCCGTAGCAGTGGATGGCAGCTGACCATGAGCCTGTCACCGTTGCCATCCTAGCTTGCTCTGAGCCCTATGGCAGCCGAGAAGTCACTGCAATGAACTTCACAATTAAACAACGCCTTCCAGCAAAAAATTTCACAGCTCCTTACAAACATGGTTTTAACTTAGCCTTATCACTCCCTTGCAATGTACTGAGTGCGGAGCTCTGCGGCTTATTTGAGATTCCCGGTAGCTCATAGCCTTGCAGTGCCAGACCTGGCAGTGAGAGCCGAGTCCTGGTTCCCCTTCCACTGATCAAATACAGTTTTTCTCTGATTTTTTTACAATACTTGCCCTTTGTCTTGGCACTATGGCAAATTAAAAAGAAGTGGAGAGCAAATGTAACTTCCCTAGTACACCTGAGAGAGGACATAGGGACTTACAGGTTGCTCGAAAGGAACGCTATGTAAATATATGTAAAAATGTATATTTAAAAATGTTATACATAATTTATGTTTTGCTTAATAAGTAAGTTCCTTTATGCTTTGATAATTCATTGCGATACAAGCGTGTGTCTCTGTGGTCTGGTGTTGCCAGTTCAGCTGAGATTTGAAAAACATGCACAAGATAACTCATCTTGCCTGACTGAATGGTGGCCTTTCCCAGACTCTTTCAGTTAAGAACAGTAAATACCATTTTGCATTTCTCTCTCTCCCATAGACAAACACTCTGTGTTTTTAAATGACAGGGCCTTACAAAGTGGTAGTGATACTTCCACTTCCAGCTATGGGTGAGCCCACCTTGAACTGTCCTTTTATGCACAAAGATGCATCAAGAGCTTAATAAGGTTATTTTAAATAATATCTTTTGAAGGAGTGAGTTGTCTAATGATACCTACCAATTACTGTCCAGAAAAAAACTACAGACAAAAGAGTAAGTTTTCTCCAAAGATCCCTTTCTGTTTTTACAACTGTTTTCTCAGAAACAATATGCAAAAAGTTGTGTAGTCAACAGAAGATAGAACAAAAATATAAAATATTGCAGGCAGATTAACCCTGAGGTCATAAAGCAAACTTTGGACATGAAATATAATGGATCTCCACTGATGTAGCCTGACAGCGTCGTAAGATTAAGCATGGCTACTGCATGGAAATACATATAATGAATGAAGTGCATATACTCTAGGTGGATGATCAATTTTCAAATCCCTAGTTGTAAGCAAGCTGTTGAAACAGAAATGTTAGCTTCATGAGCTTTAATGTGGAGCCTAAGTGATAGCTTAGTGACAGATGCAGAATGAGGGAGATAGTATAATGAATATCCAGTTGCAAACTGACATGTCAGTGGCTTCATTCCCTCTCCTGTCAGCTATCTTTCAACTCTGCATATTGCAAATGTACCTACAGTCCTTGGATAACGCAGATTGACGCAAAGCGTGTTTACAAGGGATGACTCCTTTCCAGGCTAATGAGATCCAAGCGGGTAATTTGCAGCATTTGCGAGAGAGGTGGTCAAAAATGAAAAGAAGATCATTCAATGAAAAGACCATATTAAACAGAAGACTTTTCTCATAATGAGGCTTGAAATAGCATCAGACAGTAGGAAGAGGAATATCCTATGTTCTTGTCAGATGCAATGCAGTGAGACTGATTTCCATCAACTCCTTTCTTTGTCCTCATCTCACACACGTGTACACACACACACCCCCCCACACACCCTTCTGTGAGAGAACATAATTAGCAGAGAACTTGACCTCTGCTAGATTAGGGATAATGATTGCTCAAATGCTCCATTGCAAGTATTTCAGAGTGCCCTAATACATCTCCCCGTTTGAATTTCATAAACCCATTTCTCTCTGCCTTTCCCCCTATATAGTATTTTTTGGAATGACAGCTTGTTTTTTCCTTTATGGGCACAGGTAGCTTCAGGGCCCTAAAAGAGAAATTGGAAAGCTGCTCCTACTTTATATATAGGGTGCTGTAGTCAGTTTAATCTCATCAACATTTTGCCAGTAGTAGAATTCATTTTGTTGAGATTTTGCTTGGAGACAAGATGGCAGCACTTTCTCTTTTCCTCAGCTTAGAGCTCAGTCAACTTGTTTTCCTTATCTTTCTGTATGAATTTATTTTTAATTGAGTCTTCCCACTTTGGAATACATGGGGTGCTTTTTAGCCAAGTTTTACAAAGCAGCCAGATTACTTGAGGAAAATGTGAGATTTACAGCTAACCTACATAGTAAATGCAGAGAGTATTCAGGGGTTCAGCCACCTTTTTGCTAATCAAAAACAAATTAAAAAAAAACCCAAACAATTTCTTTGGTGCACATTCCTAAATTCCTGATCTACCACAGAACTGCAGCTCACACTCAGATGTGAAGTCATTTCTAGTCCTGTTAAAAATCTGATGTCTGTGAAACGAACCTTGCTCATCGTTTTGGTAATGCTGATGCAGTGGCAGTGCAAGCCTGCACTGATGGGAGAGGGCTTACAAGCTGCTTTGGGCACCCTCAGCCCTGCCTGCGGCTTCTGGTGTCGGTTGCAGGCTTTCAGCAAGAGGATGAACAGTAAAAGACTCTCACATGTGGTCATTTGCTGGGAGGCAGCACAGGTCTTCCACTCTTGCTGCACAACAGATGCGTGGACTGTCTGGCCTCTACTTGCTTTTGCTGAACAAGGAATCGCAAGCTGGGAGAAATAGTTGACACCCTTCTGTCTGGAATATTGTTCCAGTTCTTGAATAGGGAGTGGGACAGGAATCTTTCAATTTTTCCCCTACATTAAAGGTCTCATCTTGGGCTCTTATCGAAGCTGACATGCTCTTTCATGAGTGCTTCCCTTTCCCCAGTGCTGTGTAGCAATGAGGAGTAAGTCCTGGAGTGCTCTGCCCACCAGGTCTGTTGCTGTCTGCTTTGGGAAGAAAAGTGTCTACATCCCCAGCAGTGTAATCCCATGGACAGCTCACGGTTTTAACCTCAGATACAGGATATTTTCAATTCTCTGTCTCCCATTCCTTCCACCTGTGTACTGAGCCCAAAGAAAGACAAACTGAGGAATGGTCTTTGGGTTATGTGCTCTGAAATGCTTGGTACTTCTCCAGAATATCCCTGTCTTACCCTGGCTGGTAATCTTGGCTATATGTAAAGTGGAATAACACCAGCAAAGCTCTGTGTGTGTTTGTGTGTGTGTGTGTGCCAGAAGCTGATCAGCTCTGTGTGTGTGTGTGTGTGTGTGTGTGTGTGTATGCGAGGGTGCATATGTGTGTGTTTGTGTGTCTAAGGTTGGGTGCTTAAATGCTTTGTTGCGTTATGTTAATTCCTCGGCAGTGCAATCAAATTCATGTCGTAATTAAAGCTGTCAGTTGGAAGGCAAGCCAATCGCCAAGAAAACACAGCATAACAAATGAAGTGAAATGATTCTGCGTGTAGCTATACAATGCTTCGCCAGGCATGAAATTAAATAAGTAATTTGATGTTGACATCAGAAATTGAAATGATACCCACTGTTCGTTCATTCAGTCAGACCTGCATAAACAATAGCCAGAACAAATACGTACAACACAGTCTTTCTCCCCACCTAGCTCCCCAAGTAATACACAATATATATGCAAAATGGGTATAACTCTGCCTTCCAAGACCTCAAGGATGTAATTTTCTTTGGTACACAATAAACTAATGCTTACATGACAGTTACTACATTTTTGCTCCTGGGCCAAAAGTTCTTCTCTTTAAGAAAGGAAGGGGAAAAAAAAACAGAAGGCAGAAAAAAAAAAAAAAGCAGAAGGGAAGTAACAAAACCAAAACCCTGTTAATTTTAAGCAACTGACTTGCATTTCACTGATGGGCACCTGATGCAGGCTTCTGCTGGTGGTTGTGTGAATATCAAATAGTGTATCTAATGTCAAATTTTGCAAAGGGTTTCGGAAAGTGAAACCATTACCTCTATTATAGGCAAACTTTATATAAGAGCTGTAGAACCATCCAGTGCAGGATCACGACTCAGCATGGGCTTGTAAAGATGCTGCATACAGTATCACATTCATCAGTTGGTACCAAGGCTGGGCACTGGGTAGTAGGATCCTTTCGCTATTGGGAGTTATCAAAAAGGTGAGAAGCTGTCATCTTACGTAGCCCTTGCTTCAGCCTATATGCTCTGTCAACACACAGTTCACAACACAGCTGACTTAGTCATTCATGCATGTGCAATACAGTCTTTCTTACTTCAATTAAAAAGGGTTTGCGAACTGTACTATCCATATGCAGCATGCAATGTGTGAAGGGCTGTACTTCCATCCAGCAAACTCAAATTCCCTGAACATGCACAGTTGTTTCTTTTCAGTGAAAGTCATTTGACTGCTATGTTTCGACTGTCCTCCCATAGCCATTGCAGCATTGCTTTTGAAGGAATGGAAATATTCAGTGGGAAATACTTTGTTTGCTTATTCTTTTTTCCTCCTTTTTATTGTTTTGTTTTGATACTTGGTCTTTCCAAAACTTGGAATACAAAGCAGACAAAAATTACACACAGATGCAGAATGCAAACTTCGGAGCTTTCAGCCTGTAAAGTTTTAAAAATTGTGAGTGAAAGAGTGGGACTTGATTGGCATCTGTACCTAGCTTAAACAAAAGCGGTTAAATGATTGCACGTGTTGTACTTTGTGGGTAGATCTCTAGCTTAAATTAAAAGAATTTAAATGGCATGAAGCAGAAAGCAGAATGAGTAAAGTGAAAGGCGGCATGTATGATGTGCTTTACCAGGAAAGTAAATGCATTAGATACTAAACTGGAGTGTGCTGAAATGCGCTATCTACCAGGTGTTGCGGAGCTGCAGTCTACAGGCTGCAGTGGCTCACAAAACCATTGTACATGGCCCATGAAGGGGACTTTCTAGCTGGAAACAGTAGCTGGGCTGTGTGATGACTGGGGCTGTGGCAGTTACCAGGTTATTCCCAACTGCGTGGTCATGGGGACGTAGAGGAGAGCAGAGCAGTCGGGCTGAGCCCAGGGCACTCATGGCCATATGTTCCCAAATCTGCACTGCCCATTCCTCTGCACCATAGCATGATGCTGCTGCAGAGGCGTTTCCGGGGACGGTGTCATTGGTACCATGTGGCTCATGCTGTGGATGGTGGTGGCAGAAGGAGCTTGAGGCCCCAGAGCAGCAAGAGTGGGGCTAGGAGGACTTAGGAATGTATGTATTTCTGTGGAGCTTGCCTTGCATGCTGGTAACCAAATCTGTAGACAGCAGATCTCTAGTCCTTTAGTACCTGCAACATAGAAGACAGAGAGTATTAAGGGGCAGGAACTATATACCTTCCAAATTTCCGTAGCAGTTTTGTTTGTTCATATAACATGTCCCAACAGAGTTTGTTGATTATAAGATATTGGTAACCTTATGACTACCAAGGTGAGTTCCTCTTGCTAAGTCTTTAACTTCTAATGTCTTAAACTGGAAGGCCTTCACATATAAGTACGTAACCTCTCTAAACCTCTCTTTTTAGTACTGCTTTGGTGATCACGCAGTAATATTCTGATTAATTGCGATAAATTTTGTTTTTAATTTTAAATTTCTTGGCACAATCTATTTCTGCCATGCTGAGTTCCATAAAAAGATACCATAAGCCCCTTGTGGGGTTTTATTTTCTTTTATGTCAGTGCTGCACTCCATGATCAGAAATTGAGAGAATTTGTCGTTAGGTTTCCCTGCAATAGTGTCTCAGAACAGGGATGACAGTGATGCAAATTCTGCATGTTTCCAATGGTTTGCCAAGGCTGGTTGGAGCCCCTGTACAGGTCCTGGTAATCACTGAGCTGCGTCATTTCTGAAAGTGAGATTGTGCTAAGGAACAGAAACAGGAATTGAGCTATAGGTGTTAAAGACCGGACATCTGGACTACCCCCTCCCTGCTCACCAGAGAATTATCCTCTGTGTTTTCCTTCCTTATCCATTGACTAGTCTGGCTTGAAGTGTTTCAGGTGACAGATAGGGCCGTATTGTTGGGAACTGTTCACCCTTTAATGTAACAGCCAGTGACCTGGATTAGGACTGAGATGTTTAGGTCTCTCACCATGTCTCTAAGAGAACCTGCTGTGTAATCCCCATTGCTTAGATGAAAAACTAATGAAACAAACCCCTTTATCTCCTTAATTCCTGTCAATGTAGAGGTTGTGATCGTGTCCCACTTAAGCTGAATTTCATGATGTTTTTTTAAGCATTTAAAGCTTTTGATTATTTTCCATGGTAGTAATATTAGTTGTATTTTTATGGGTTTGAGTTTTGAAATCTATTTCACACTGTAGATATTTGTTGTTTGCTTTTTCTTTTCTTTTTAAATCCTTGGTTTGTCAAACAATGCGGACATACAAATGGGAAATTGTAGTGACTGCATTCTCCAGGAAATGGTACATTGACTGAAGCGGCTTCTCCGTGCCCACGCGTTCTTTACATTTCAGACTACTAATTATGTTTACAAAATGTCTCATTTTAGAAAAGCACTATGTGTGTACTAACCAGGGCCTTTCGGGAATAAATTGGCAAACAGGTCATACACCGAAAAAGTCATCCAAACCCACCGGGCTTTTTGTTTTGAAGTCAGTCTATGTTTTTTTCTTTTTCCCCCTCCTGCCTGCCCCTTTGTGGCCACAAAGCTGAGTAGCTGGAGTCCAGGGCATTGAATGTCAGCATGTCAGGGAGGCTGGTTGATGAGTGTCTGTTTAGTCTCAGTGCAGGGCGAAATGCCATCATTAATTCATTACCCAGCTGCCTGTCAAATAAATTGGCAATTACGTCCACCGCAGAAGCTTGGAATTCAGTAAATAGCACGTTACCATCTCTGAGTCGTTGAGAGATGTAAAGGGAAAAATTAAGCAACACCGTGTTTGTTTCAGTAGCAGATGACAAGGGGCAGCACATTGGTGCTGTGATGTAGTGATGAAAAGCTTGGAAAGGGCTGGTAATGAGCTATGTGGATTGGAACGTGTTAAAAACCATCACTGACTTTCCACTTTGTCTTTGTGTTTTATTGCAGAGCTCAGCTCCTTCCAGCTTGGGAACAGGCTACTTTGTAAGTGTATCTCAACTTTAACACATGTGCCTCTGAACAGCATAGTATTACTCCTGAAACAAAAGTGCCTTATTATATGGAAACAAGAATAAATACTTAATCTCAGTCTGCCCAATAGGTTAACTTACCTTTTTCTATTTTTTCTTCCACAAATGCATTGTAAGTAATATTTCAGACATGGTGGTCAATGTTTTCCTGAACTAATCAGGTGTCATATTAATTACTACATAAATTACAACAGTATTTAATTTATACAATTATAGCAAATAAAATGAACCATGGATTTGCCAGCTCTCTAATCTGAGATGGTAGGATCTTGATTTCACCTTGTACCAATTCTCATTGATTCAGAGACTTTAAAGAGTCCATTACGGCAGTCTTGTCTCATCTCCTGTGTGCCACAGTCCAGAGGGCATGGCACAGTGATTTCTACCTGTTGGTTAAAAGCCCCGTGTCTCACAGATGGTCTTAGAAAACGCAGCTGTAATTGCATTTATGCTAGATGTACATTTTATGTCATGAGAAGAGGATCAGGCCCTAGCTGGTTTAATAATTGATCTGTGTTTTTTTGTTATTTATTTGCATGCCCCTTTATTGATTTGACAGTGTATATTCATACCTTTCTATCTGTTTATTCCCAAGTTCATCAACATACCTTTTACTTGCACAGATAAGTTTTGGAGTAAAAAAATACTTTCCGGTCAATCCAATGAACTGTTTATTTTCCTCCAAGATTTGTATTTAAATTGCTAATATCCTGTTTCACTTTAACTTTTGCTATATTCTCCAAGCATGTCTTTTCTGCCTTTTTAATATCTGTAGGAGAAATAGAGCATTATGTATAGCCAAAAACAGGTGGGTAAAATGCAGTGAGAATTTTTCTATAGCATTGCTCTATATAGTTAACAGTATAATCAAAGCCTGCTTCTATCTTTTCATCAGACTCGGGAAGACTATATAGTATTCGCTTACATGAAGGAAAAACTTCGTTGCTCTCTTGTCAGATTCCCAGAGAGTAATTTTCTTCCATTAGTACATGGTGAAATTCAGTCTTTTTTCATAGAGGTCTGTGATCCTCTAAGAAAGTTATGGGATTAAACTGTGTACGTGTGACCTCACATGTAAAGTGTAAAATGCAAGCACAAAAATTGATTAATACCTGGAGAAATGTCCTTCTGGATTTACATTGGACTTCTGCACAAACTGAATGTTCATACTTCTGCCAGTGGTAAGGTCTGAAAAGAGCATTATCAATTGAAAAAGTTTTGCGGTGGTTTTTCTAATTACACCAAAGCTCAAATCAGTGTAAGGTAAGTTGTGAAACAGGATAAAATTCATTTCCTTTTTTCAGCACTACCCCTGTTTTGTGTCATATGTATTTTTAAGAGGGAAAGGATAAAGGGAAAAATACTATCGTTTATTTTGCATTTGGACTAAAACTTGACTGTCTCTCCATAGTTCAGAGCGAATTGCTTTCCTTTTAGCGCTTAAAATTCAAATTGTATGAACATATACAGACATGCTCTGGAATGGGACAAATATAATATGGGATGGAAGGCTTTAACATGTATAAATAAGCCTTGTTCTCCTTATGGCAAGAGCTGAATATGCATGGTTTAAGAACAATGTTCAGCTTCATCTTTAGGAAGCAGAGGTAACAGAAGAAAAGCCATCTGCTGTTCTCTTGCACCATACTGTCTGTGGGTTGGTCCAGTAAAGTGAAAATCTGGAAGGTGTCAACATCCCCTATGCTCCAGCAAAAAGCTTGAAAGTTTGCAGTTGTCCTGAGTTAGGGATTTAGTAACAAGACGAAGCTTGACATCTTCTAGTGCCAATGTATTGGCACTTTAAATCATACTATTTTGGGTCTGTGTAGGTGGGAGAGACATCCCTCATTAGGTTCCATTAATATGATATATTTCACTGCACTGTTTCTTACGTATGGTCATGGTAATAAGGTTTCTTTACCTTTATTTTTCTTTCTTCAGTAATACCCAAGTAGATAGATAATGTCCTTCAGTTTCTATCTTAAAGTCATTTTTACACTTACACAGTCTTGGATGAAATGTGAAGGGTTTTTTCCTCCGTTTTCACTTTGGAAAATTGTTTTTAGGATTATCTTGCTTATTGTTTTAAAAAAGTCCATACCCTTATTAACTTACATGGGGCAAATAAAACCCAGATGTGCTTTGCGGTACCAGACAATGAGAAAAATGCTCCAGAATGATCCAATTAGCATGTGTTTCTGATAAATGTAATTATTGTATTATCAAAGTGCAAAAGAATATGCACTTGAATTGACTTCTTTTTTCCAAAGCTTTTAACTAGAAAAGACTGTAGTTTTTGTGTTTAGTGTTAACCCAGAACATGAAAACAAAGGTCATTGGTCTCAAATAAAACAAAAATAGTTTTTGGTTTAAAAGATGATAGTAAACCTTTTGCCTGTGGATCAATATATGTTGTATTTTGGACTATGAAATATTATATACTGTAGTGCACCAAAGGAAACAAAGGCAACCAGGTAAGTTAAAATGAACTAACGGTAGATTCACCATCCAAGCACATCTACTACAGAAAGCAGAAACACAGATGTCAGGCTTTATTTAGAAATAAATGAACACTGAGGTATGGCTTAAGTAGCTTACAT
This sequence comes from Pandion haliaetus, assembly GCA_013401275.1. Lineage (NCBI taxonomy): Eukaryota > Metazoa > Chordata > Aves > Accipitriformes > Pandionidae > Pandion > Pandion haliaetus. The sequence continues at coordinate 2,793 of VYZV01027818.1, read as the reverse complement.
TTGCTGTTTAAATCCAAGTATTAATGGAATCTCTGTGTGTTTATGCCATGTTACCTAGCATGTATGTAATGGAGATAATACTTGTGAGACTTGGAATCTCCTTTAAGAACCATCCTTATGCCAGGCATTTGGGTTTGATGGGTGGTGGGTCATGTGTTTGCAATGTTTGTGGATGCTGTGCATGCTACAGCAAAGCAAAAATTGCTTTTGGATCCTTTTATTCTATATAGAGCCTCCTGAGGTTACTGAGTGTTTAAGGAAACGTTTATAAACCTGACACTTCCCAGTAACACAAAATCACTTTTCTGATATCTGTATGATAGTTCCATCTGAGTAATTTATTATGCACTTCCAGTAGTAGTGGTTTTATGCTATAATTAGGTAAATTTCTGAATGGCAATGTTGCAGACTGGATTCTTATGTTCTTGTTGCCTCTACGCTAGTGCTTCTTGAAAAGCGGTAGGTGAAGGAAAAATGCACATGCTCTGGAGGGGGCATTCATACTGCCTGCTTTGACAACCCACCTTTGCTATGAAGTCAGTGGAGAGGGTTGGGGAATCTCCATCAAGTTATTCAGCCTAACGCATAGCAAAGCAGGATGATCAGAACTGCCATTGAGTTTCTAATTAGGTGCCTTCAGCAAAGCTTGACACATGTGAATAACCACTGAATGTGTGTTAAGGATGCAAAGTTGTTGAGGAGCTCTAAGTACCTCTACAAGTTTTTTTCAGTTAGGAACAACTTAATCTTCTACTTCTTTCACAAGTACTAGTAGACTTTGTTGAAAAGCCATTTTCATTGTTGCTGGAATCTGTTTCACCTGTCTTGGCCCTCCTTGTCAGAGTGGGCACTTTCCTATCCTTTTTACATATTATTAAATCAATAGTTAGAAAAGAAGAGACAGAAGTAAAAAACATTCTAATTCTCCTATAAGCCTTTTGTACTGGCCTGATTGTTGTTTTCTATGGGATCAGTCCAGTCTATGATTGGTGCATGTGAAAAAAGATTTGAACATGCTGTTAATATTGGTGCACCCTAAGAAATCATAACTGAATACTTCCTGGAAAATCTCCCAGTTGTCTTCAATATTTTTTGCATTGCAAATTGTTACTGTCTCTCATCAAAGATAGATTATAAAGTAGATTACATCTCATCGAGAAGTCAGATCAGATAACTGGAAAGTAGTTAGAATTTTAGTAAAAAAACCCACCTTTTTAGCTTTAAAAGATATTTGAATTTGAATTATGTGAGTTTTTAACATTGTCCAGCTGTCTCTGATTTCAGGAGGTTGAGAGAGATGTTTTAGAATATGAGCGGACTTTGAATAATAGTAAAAGCTTTTTCTTGTATCTGAGTACAAGGAATGATTTTTGCTAATTTTCTTTGTGTATATCGCACCCAGCCAAATTCACATTAAAGGAGGTGGTTCACTGGTTTGCAACACAAACAACAGAAATCAAAGCCTAAATAACTGAGTATTTTATTTTTAAACAACAAACCCAATTCCCAAGATTGTCAGGTTCTTTGGTAATTGTACAGTTTCTCTGTTTATGGCAACTTGTTTCCATTTCATGCATTGGTCTGCTTCTGAAGTCTTTGTGGCAATTTCTGAGAGTTTTCTGTTCCTCTTTCTTAATGCTTATTTTTTGTTAGCAGGTTTTTCTCCTCAAAAAGCAGAGAGTTTGTGGATTTTTGAGAGCTGGATAGAATTTGGTATAAGCTGATCATGGAAATTATATGGGGAAGGGAGAAAGAAACTCCTGTGACACTTCTTTTCCAATGCTCTTGCTCCACCTTAAAAAAAGGAAGAAAAATGAAAAATGTGATTTGCACATGGGCTGGTGACTCAGACAAACATAAATCCTGAGCATATTCCCAAAGGGTCTAGCTAATCAGTTGTGCTATCCAATTTGGCCCTGAGTGGGTTCAGTTCAGCAGATGTTTGCGTAGTTACAGCATGCCACTGGGACACTGTGTTGTGCAATGTTGCATTACATTACTCAGAGCTCTAAAAACTGATCCCAAAGAGAATAAGTGGAGCACCAGCAGTATTAGTATGGACATGATGGAAAACCAGTATTTGGCCTAGATAAGGCCAGCTATTTCACTATGCGATAGGACTGATTTTCACCTGAAGGGTTACCTTGAGGAAGAAATGTGGAATTAGTTATACCAGCACATTCTCTGGGCTCATATTCTCAGATAGAGCCCTTAAAACCAGTAGTTTTTCCTTCATTGCCTGGTCTATATGCAACGGCAGCAACCCTAAGTAGCCTATGTTTTGTTTTTTGAGGTGGTCAAGTTTGTGATGTTGACTCTCTTCAGGTGGGCGTGTTTTAAGAGACTCCGTTCTAGGAGAGTATAGTAAGACCTGTTAGTTTCCACAGGAGAGAAACAGATTAGATCAAAAGTATCATTTGAAAGAGGTTTAATAAATTCAACCAACTAATGTTACAGAAGGAATATAATACTTTAGTCCACATCGTGTACACAGTGATGTTGGTAAATAAAGAGTTGTACTTTCAAGTAGGTTAAGTTGCTCCGTTACTGTGCTTGACTTTAGAAGCCAAATATTTAAATGTATTTTGCTTATGTGAAACTNTCCATTTTAGCTCCACTTTAAAATCTCTGTGTGCCCATTCTTTGCAGAAGTGAAGCTGACAACAGAGGTTATGAATCTTCTGATAGTAAATTCAGATACAAGAAAAGTGGACAAGATCCCCAGTAGAAATCTCTCTGTGCGTCATAATTACCTATTAGTATTTGCAGACCTCAGCGGAGCAGATTTGATGT
>VYZV01027817.1:128368-159564 GCA_013401275.1 Pandion haliaetus | reverse complement strand
AGCTGGGAAGGAGGGAGGGGTGGGGGGGAAGGTGTTTTAAGATTTGGTTTTATTTCTCATTATCCTATCTCACTCTGATGTGATTGGTAATAAATTAAGCTAATTTCCCCAAGTCAAGTCTGTTTTGTCTGTGATGGTAATTGCTGAGTGATCTCTCCCTGTCCCTCCCTTCATATAACGAATGAGCCTTTCGTTATATTTTCTCTCCCCTGTCCAGCTGAGGAAGGGAGTGATGGAGTGGCTTTGGTGGGTACCAGGCATCCAGCCAGGGTCAACTCACCGTATCTCCCAACATCAAGAACACAACAGAAGCACACATAAATAAAAACTGAGGATACGGTGTTTTTTTTCCTGACAGCATATGGTGTGCAGGTACTGGTGCAGCCACATTTCATATGCAATGCTTTTGCAATACAGGTATTGAGTGTTCTGGGCCTGTAACAATTTGTCTCTGAGCTTTGCTGTGTCATAATTCTGGAAACAACCAAATGGATGGGCTACACCAGGGTTTTTTGTCAGAATTCAGCTTTTGGCTGAAGGGTAATGAAGCTGGCATCTTACCTCAGTAATTTTGCATTTGAACAATGTACCCACTAGAGTCTGTGAAAGAACACACAGCATATAATGCTATGAAAAAGCTGAGAAAAAATTAGTAGACCTCCCTTTGAATTCTCCAACGTCCCAGAATCACTACTTGGAAAAAAACTCCTAAAGGAATACATAGCATTGCACCGGTTCGGTAGATGTGCCATGTTCAAAACAACCATTTTACAGCACACAATGCTATATGTAAGCAAATTGCATTCCTCTGACAAACTATATAGCATTTATCCACAGAAAACTTGGAAAAACCTGTGAAACAAACAGGAGAACAAACCATCTAACTCCAGGATTACCCATTGTAGAATCCTTTTTTCTTGAAAATAACCAACAGAAAACCACTTCAGATGTCACTCTTTAACGGAGCCCTGTCTTTATGCAAATGAAACCTCAGTTTCCCTGAGATCCAGGTACTCCATGGAGTTCCTGGATATACTCAACAGCAATCAAGTCAAGAACAATATCCAAATAATCTGTGCCGCTGTCTTAAATAAAAATCCAAAGACTTGAAAAATCTAGGTAAAGTGAACTGGCATGGGAATAAAATATGGGCATTAAGATGACTAAGTTAGCTTAGTCCGGTAGATATATGATGAGCTAATAGCTGAAGGCATAAAACTTGGTAATCTAAAAGGTGAGTCAGTGAGCCCTATGCTACCAGAGAAAAGATGTAAACAGGAGTTCAAAGACAGCTGCAGGCAAGTTTTTTTTGGCCTTGCTTTTTATTAAGGAATGTACAGGCTCTTTTGGGGCTAGAAAGATGAAGAAATTGCTGAAGAGCAGGGTAACAAGTCTAGAACATGAAATAAATAGGAAAAATTGCAGAGAAAATTGGCACTGAAATGATAGTACCTTCACTAATCTATTTTAAAGACATATTTTACTAATTCTTTCAAAATTTTTCTGGACTTTTTCTCACAACACAGTGCTTCACAGACATCCCTGTCCTTACAGCCTGGGTTTAGAGTTGTCACCCTAAAGCTACTGAGCTTCCAGGCAGGTCAGGTGCTACAAGCTCTGTCCTGGCTGAGCGTGGGATAAAGCAAGTCAGCAGGAGCTCTGAGGCCAATGTCATCCTGGAACCTGGCTGCACTCCTGGTCTAGCCCCTCCTGCAGTGAAGCAGGGGGACATTGGAGAGACACTGTCATCTCCTGTAAAGCCATAAAGGAGAACAGGGAGCTTGCAATGTTACATGGATTAGCAAATCACATTAAAGATTATGAGAATGTTTAGTTTTTAACACAGCCTGAAACAGAGGTGAATCACTGGTTATTTTAATGGATGAATAAATGGATGGATAGTTGATTATCCCTAAGAAGCACCTCAGAAACAAGAGATGGTCCAAAGCAATAAGGTGTGCAGATGATACTCATAAATAAAATAGCAGAGCAAAGGGAGCATTTATAAATTAGCTGACACATAGCCTACAGAATTATGAAAGCACCAGAATGGCAAAAGAAGAAAATGCTGACCCTCTCTGTGTAGCAGGAAACCAAGGAGTCTTACAAACATGCCATCTCCATGCAGTTCGCTTTCACAGCAAGGTGTTTCCCTGCACACAGCTAGTGCTTTATCACACTAAGAATACAACATGACAAATGCCTTCTTTCAGCGAGACATAGGAACACTTGTGAGTGTTGACCAATTCCTCTGTGTAACTGACGCACTGAAAAGCTCTGTGGGTTTGACCACGCGTCTCTCACCCAGAGGATGTCCCCATGCCCAGCTCACCCCACTCGTGGCTGTGATCCCTGGCTGTGGATACCACTCTTGCTTGCCATTGCAGTAGTCAAATAAGCTGATCCCTCTTAGCTAGAATGGGCAGCACTGCCAGCCCGGACCATGCCGGCTGGGGCGTCTCTCACAGTCAGTGGGAAGGGTCTTCAGCCCCTCACAGATGAAGCCGCTGCCATTTCCACTGCCTTTGCGGACAGCCTCTGTAGCCAAGTGCACTTCTGCTAGGCAGCAGCTTTGAAATGTTTACCGGTGGGGGTGAGGAAAGGGCTGACAACAGCCGCGTGAATCATTCATCACAAAAAGGACTAGTGCTGCTTTTATTCCTCCTTTCAGGCTAGGTGACAGCTCTAATTCCTCAAGCTCTATTTTTCCACCATTCTAGTGAATTTTTATGTATATGGCTGTCACAAACATTACTGCAAAGATCTATATTTGATATTGAAAATTCAGGTCAGGAGTATCACAAAGACTGTGTGGGCCTGTCTCTCGTTCTTGACAGGGATGGCATTTTATGCATTTTTCGGGCATCCAGGTGTATTAACGCCAGATAATTCATCTTTTTAACAAGCCAGTGTTCAAATTTATTTTGATTACATTAATTAACCAGAAGTTTAAAAGGAGCTTGCCTTGGATTTGTGTTTCACCGACAGCGACAAGCTGTCTTCTCTGGCTGACTGCCCTGCGACCCACCAAGGAGGCTGCTGCCAGACCTCCTGCTTGATGCATGGGAGCCCATCCTGAGGAGATGCCTTGCCCCGAGGGAAGTGGAGGGAAAGCTCAGACACCCAGTAGCAGCTGAATGGCTCTGCCCGTCCACGTCCTGCAGCCCTGGCAGGCCCGAAAGCCTCAGCCCAGACAGGAAGCTCTTGGTAACTGTGAGGCACCATTTTGGGGGAGCTTAGCAGAAAGCCTCTCCTTCTGAAGGAGATTGGTGGGGAGGGAGATGGAGGACCGAACATTTCCTTGTGTGAAATGTTGTTTTTTAAACAGTTCTTTCCCCCTCACCACGTTTGCTTCGGTCACAGAGGCAGTGGGTGGAGCCGAGGGAGGCCAGCAGGTCCTGAGGGAGCCTGGAGCGACCCACACGGGGCAGCGGGCAGCCATGCCCTCCCAGCCCTCTGTGTCTCAGCTACAGAGCGTATACTTTGTATTAATGACCTTCTCAGATTGATGCTTCCTTCCAGTTTCTTATGCAAGTTACCCCTCATACCCACATGCTGTTTTTTCACTCAGCTATAAGAATGAGGCTGAACTGTGGGTCAAATTAGCAGTCTACTGACGAGTAGTTCTGTCCAATTTGCGATGCCATTATAAGCAGTGGTCTTGTATAGTTGTGTATATGAATTCTAGAGAATTCCCTTTGGACTGAGTGCATGCCACTCCGCACATCACCTAGCAGGTTTAAGTGTGCAGTGTGAAGCTTTGGAGCTTACTATTGCTTCACTGATGGAGACCTCTGCCAGCCCAGCAGTGCTGGAACAACTCACTTGTACAGCTGCTGCAGTTGCACACTGAAATGAAGGAAGCAATAAGCAACTGAAGAAGACAGGAGGGACACTTCTCGTGCATTATTCCTGAAACAGTGATACACTAAAATGCAACTTCAAATACTGATGCTGATCTTTTGAATTGCAGGAATTGCACATAGAAGTAGTAGTCAAAGGGTTAATTGCACATAGGGATTCTAGTTAAGGGGTCAAGCAGCAACTCAGCCTGGAATGACTCGGGCTGTGAAGCAATGCCATATTTGTATTAAGAAAAAATGCAGCACGTAATCCAGAAACAATTTCAACAGAGACTTCAGTGTTCTCTGACAATACCTGTTGTCAGTTACAAAGGGCTACATCATAGGAGTCCCGATGGCATTGTGTCTCCTACAGCTTTCTTGGATATACCAAAAATTAATATGCACCTTGAACTTGCAACAAACTCACCTTTACATCCTGTTACTTTCATTTTTAACTGAAGGCAAAACCAGTTTGGTTTTTTTTCTTATTTCCATGAATTGAGGTTTCAAAATCCTTTGACAGGACAATCCATGAAGTTAGCCACTTCAGCATTCAGGGGAGTCAGGGGGTTCATTTGTTCCCTTGCCTGATGTTGCAAAGGCTTTATCTAGAATTTTGTATTGGCTTTCATGGAAACAGTGACGTTAATCTGGCCTTCTGCTGGTGAGCATTTATTTGAGTGTATTCTTGACATCTCAGAAAAAAGGGTTCCCCACATGAAACTCCTGAAAACAATGAATGAGAACTAAATTTTTTTCTTCCAAAATCACTCATATATGTGTCATTTTCAGCACTGTTTTATTCTACTTTCCTATTTACTTAAAGCAGTGCTGTATTTTGGGTTTCAAACAACTCATACTAGATAAATACAACTACAGCTGAATGGAGCAAACAAACATAGTTTTAAGGGGACATTTCTTAGGCTATAGTGAAGCATGAAAACAAGTCACTCTCCCTGCACATGGAAAGAGTTGTTAAAAATGGTAAACCACGACACTGCAGACAACATAATGTCATAGCATGCCTTAGGCCAGTCTTGTACTAGCTGAGCAAGAAAAGTACCTGATGACAGCACTCTGGAATGTGTCTTTTGCAAGTATTGCTGAGCTGAGTGCACTCATTAACTCAGAAAACTCCATAGTGTGAATGTTGACAGGTAGGATTTTAACTACGGGTAAAACATGTTTTCTTCTGAAACGTTACAGTTCTCTGGGAAAATAATCATGAGGCATTGTCTGCAAGTCTGCTAGCATATTGAAAGTGTTTGAGGGAGTTAAGTTGATGTGTAACTGATACAAATTTGAGGAAAAAAAGTCACCATTTGCAAATCAACATTTTTGATGCTTTCTCTTTAAAAACCTCTAACCAGTTCTAGTCACATCAGAAGACCACAACAAACAATGTTATGTGAGAAAACACACTGAGAAAACAGTTAAATCAGGGGGGGAAAAAAGAGACAAAAATCAACTGGCTCTGGTAACCTAGAAACCCTGCACAAGACAATGTCCTGTCCACACTGGTATTCCTGTCGTGGTTATAGGCTCTACAGAGCTGCCTGCATCACAGGTGCTTTTCTTGTTTGGGGTTCCCTACAGCTTGGCAGTAGAGAATGAAAGAAACATCTGTTTTCTATTTTTGAAACAGGAATAGAAAAAATTTCTCTCTGTGACGGTTGAGCCACTTTCCCGATGCCAGTTTTAATTAGCCAACAAACAGAATATCATTAGAAACATATAGCTGTTCCTCACAGCCTGATGAGAAACAGCAGTGGCCCCAATCCAGCAACATTCAAACATCACTAGATGGATGCCAAAATGTTAGGGGAGTGGCTTAAAGTTGTACATTTCCATTTTTGTTTTTTTTTTTAAATCACATCTTGGAGGTTCATTTCCTCAAAAGAAATCTCATGTTTGCTTCAGGGATTCAATATGGAATCCTAACATTCACAGCAGAGATCCTCCCTTCCATTTTACCAAGGGTCTTCTTCAACATCTCCTCTTATCCTCCTGAGCACTTTCTTACACTTTTACCTTGAGGGGCACATCACAGTACATTGTCTGCAAGCAGTTCATTGCCTGGTGCTCGTCAACCAACTCCTACCTGAGCAACAGACTGCCTTTACGCCAGCCTCCACCCCAGACCTTGCATTTGCTCATCCTCTTTTGCAGATGCGGTCAGTTCTGCCATGCTCCCTCTCTGTGCCTGGGAACACTGGCGAAACGACAGGTCTTTGTAGACACTCTAAGTGATGGATGCTCTTTTTTTCTGGATTCCTGTGCTTCACCCCCAACTAGCTTATTTTTTACACGTGCCTTCTCCAATTCAGGACGTTGCATCACTTCAACCATCTTACTCTGTCCTATGTGCTAGCAGTAGACAGGACTGAGTTCCTAGCAGCTGAGCCTCCTAGCAGCACTCTCTGCAGTCTAGATGCTCCATCAAGAGGGGAACGGCTTCCTTGGCACTTCCTCTGTGGGCTGACTTCAGCCCACACCCTTCCTTCATACCCAGGATTTAGTTAAAGAACTACTGACTTCAAAAGTCACGTCTCTGTGTTCCTGGACATAGTCCTGTGTTGCTATTTTGCATCCCCCTCTGAACACCAGCTCTTAGGATGCAAAGGTAGAGGTCTTTTCAGTCCTCAGTAGCTTTTTTTCCTTGTTCCCTGCCTAAATGTGGCTTTGGAAAGGAAAAACGGAGATTACATGGAATCAAGAGAAATGTTGGTAGTCATGAGAATCGGGCCACACAAACCACCTAAAAGGTCTGAGGTCTTTACAGAAGTCTGCTGTACACAGACCACTTATTTCACCTGTGCAGAGACCAGCATTTAGCCTGAATGTATTATCTACCTACTTAGTACTATGCAATGCTAAAAATGCAACTAAGTAAGTACATAGCTCAAATGCGTTATACTCAGGATCTTCTGCGCTGAGCTGTAAGCCTGACTCCTACATCATGACAGCAAAGTCAGCCATGACCTTCTGGTAATAGGTAGTTGCCATTTTCATCACTGATGTGATGACAGGTAAGCAGAGGTATAAAAGTCTCCCAGTGATTTCATCAGTCTCACCTGTACCACGGGCAAGGCATTATCTCTGTTACTGGTGCAGACGCCTCAGGAAGGCCCCCGTGTGTGATCTGCAGCACCTTCCCAAACAAGAGCGAGAAGCAGGGTGGCTCTGCTCCTTTGCAGCTAGCCAGCCCCAGCAGATTGCATCTCAGTCCTCCGAGCTGTGTACACACTACAAATGGGATGCCAAGAAACAACAAGGATATTTACCAATGTTATTTCACTTTTTCATGTGTTCCCCACATAATTCTGCATGACTACTATTCTCAGTTGTCATTTTGCATGTGCTGAATATAAGTGGGCTAGGAACTGTTCAAGTGCCTGGGTGGACAGTATGTAGAAAACAGAAACAAACAGTGCCAAGCAAGACATACATGTAATTTTTCTATGGTAGCCAAGAGCCTTCAGACCTTTCCACCAACTTCAACATCAATCACCTTCCACATTGCAATGTTGGCAAATTTGCACATTTGCATGTGCTGTTTCAGAAAGTGCAGAAAATCTACAGTGCTACATAGCACCAAGAAATATAGATGTAAGTATGCCATGTCCCTCTCCCACCTTCATTTGCCTCCCACAGTCAATATAAAGAGCACCACTGGCTGGGATGGTAAATGTATCCCAGATATTACTGATTACTGAAGTCAAGTTTTTTCTGGTATAAGTATTCCTCCTCAACTTAATTTTTCATTGCCTTTCATAGATGTGAACAGCAGTTTGGCCTGTTACTGCTGGGTAATTAATGACAGGCCTTTTTTGTATCTTATGGAGTGGACCACCACACTGCATTTTGTAGTCCTTATTTCCGGAGATTTTTGCATTCCTCCTGTAAGCCCATGTATTCTGAAGTATTCTAGACAAAAGTTATCCGTAATTTCTGGTGAGATTTTATACAAATGCACTGTGGTCTTTTTGCATTTGTTTTCCCCGTTTAAATCAAAATATACCATGGAAGAACACAGTGCCACTAGTCACACGTGTTAGTTAAATGCACTGAAAATTTACACCATATGATGTATTTATGTTAGAGCAATGTGTCTGTCCTGCATAATTTTAAATGCAGATAGTGGTGTAGCTAAAGATCTTTTACATGGCTGTGGTATCCTCTTTTGCGGGAAAAAAGTTTTCATTACATGAGGGACACGTATAAGGCTGCCAGAACATGGGGAAGAAAAATATTAACTTTCCAGAATAATAACTAGGGCAAAGGGGTAATGATCTTTCTCTGAGAAACTGCCGTTTCAGAAGTCACTCTTGGAGACAACTAAGCAACTGAGTTCAGCAGGCCAACTCTACACAGAGTTTGAATACTTGTTTAAATATTTGGATGTTCGTACTTAGATGGCACTGTAACTAAAATATCGAGCTGACATCTTTGTAATCCCAGTTGCAATATAATAACAGCAAACGCTTGAGATTTTCATCTCCCTTACAAAGGTAGCTTACTACTTTTAGGAAAGAAACCTCTCCTCTAACCCAACATTACCTTGTTAACAATCATGAATCTAGTAAAATTAAAATCCCTTGCACTCTTTCTCAGATGAAAGCAGTAGTAATCCAGAAGCCAGACAAAACTGTTACTATGGTTTAAATAATTGCCAACAACCTGATGGGTGACAAGAGATTTCCCCTTTAGAGCTGGGAAGCAGCAGGCTGTGAGCATGCTCAATGCCACGCATAGCTGAACTGGAGATTTTCTTACGAGAGCAGCTACTAAGGTATCCAAAGCATACATACTGCTCAATGGCCATAAACACACTATTGCCCTTCTCTTAATCATACTGACTTCAGGCTCTAAGCAATGCTATTTCTGCTCCATTTTGTTCCTCTGTTAGAAATCCAAGGTAAGACTGCTTCTTTCTTAATTCTTTATAAACCTGATTTTGGGACACAGTAAGGAATTTTCATTTACATGATTTTGAAAAACAAATTTTTAGGGGGCGGGGGGGGAAAGTGCTTACAGCACATGAAGAAATTTGATTTCGCAAAATGACAGAATTGTCCAACCAGGTTACTCTAAATTTTGATGAAATTAAATTCATCGAATGTATGACTAAAGGATAAACTGATGCTTTTTGAAAAAGTACTTGACATAATAAAACAGTAAACAGCAAGCTTCACACCAGTATCATAACACATTTTCTACATTAGGTGAAAAAATAAGCATTGAACTTAGCAACTGAGTTTTCGTAAATATTTCTCTATTGCAACAAAATTTGTGGCAATTTGGCCAAGAAAATCCTTTCAGTATCAGCACATTAAAATTAGAATTATTCCTTTGATAGAGCACTTTGAATCTCAGAAATGATTGCCTAAAAGATTGCTAAAGATTGCTTCTATGAGAAAAGTTCTGTCCCATAGAAACACTGTATGTAACAATATACAAGTAGAAGCTACAGAATGTCATTTATATAAATTTTCCAAAATTAAGACTTTTCAGTTCGTGCACGACATTTTTAAATAATGAATAGTTTTCTAATGCCTAGTAATTCCTGAAGCACTACAGAAAAGTGAATAAATGGTTTTCACTGTAATTAGCTCATGAATGGTAATTTCTCAGCTTGTGAGAAGTTCTTTAATGAAATAGCATTTTTTTTCTAAAAATGCATAAAGACCAGGTTATAGTGTAATCAAAATGAGAAACTGAAACAGAAAATGTATTACTGCAAAGAAAATAAATTTTTTAAATTGCCAGCCTGTTGGAGAAAGAGAATAAGTACTAGAGAATATATTATTTATTCTATAGACAACCTGTTACAAAGGAGTAGACTGTGCAGGATTTTAATGTATAGAATTTTCTAAATACTTTATTTAAAAATACCTATTTTTAAATTGCTATGTTTTTTTATTGCTGAAGGACATGTTACTCAGGTAAAGTTTTTATTTTAACATAAACTTTATTTTATTATATTTCCAACATTTGGTTTAAGACAATGTGGTTAATAAAAAACATACGACGACTCACCTATTCATAACACAGATTAATATATTGCTTTCATTGTCACAAATTTGATTAGCAGAAACAAATGTTGGAAATAGCTTTTTACCAAAGCAACCTTTAATATGCTTCCTATTTACACACCATGAAATACATCTTTATTTATTTTGAACTGTTAGAAAAAATATAAATATCCACCTTGCCATTCTTTCAAGTTACTTTTTCCATATCCTCCCCATCAACAGCAGATGATAAGGCTTGCACCAATTTTGGCATAGATTATCTTGGTTTAACAGCAAACTCTTTGTTCCCTTTAGCCAATCCAGACTAGTTCACACTACTCCAGAGAGGGACTGAACCCAAGATGACTGGGCGCTCCAAGGCAGTGCAGCCTCTGTCCTAAACAGGTTCCAGCTCAAAAGCTTCGGATAACCACGGGCACAAGCAAACATCGTGGGGAAGGAGACAGGTATCAGAGAGATTTTTTCCTGTGTGGACCAGTCCTCACAGCCCTTGCATAACTGCGTTCCAAGCAGTAGGGAAATACGAAGAGAATGGCTGGTCAGCCTCCGTCTTGCACTCTCCTCTTAAATGTGTCTACAAATAAATGTAGGTGTTCAGTACAGCAGCTTTGGGAATGTCACAGGACACAGTTATGTCCAGGAAACCCACATCTGCAGCACGTTTCTTGGGAAAGTAAGTATCTGTAGTGTAAAATGGGTATTGACTACAGGCTGTTTAGGCTTCACTAGGTATGTACTCTACAATTGCGAGACCAGATACGTGAGTCCACCCCAAAAGAGTGGGAAACGCCACTTGATTGTAAATACTGCTGATACCTGAATGGCTGGTTAACCTTCAAAAAGCGCCCTTGTGTGATTTAGTGTGACTAAAGCGATACTTGTACAAAAAAGATGGAATTTCAGTGCCCTCTAACGGCTGGCGAGAAAGAGCTCCCTTTTTTTTGCAATTCTTCCCCCTAAAAGCTCTCACCCAACAGGCCACTGTGACACAAAGTCTTCCAGCCAGAAGGAAACCTCACACAATTTTCCTCCCATGCCAAGACCTGTGGAAAGTAATTATACAGCATCCTGGGCATGTTGGAGAAACAAAACTGGCATGCTACTGGGTGGAAAGAAGGTTATTCAAAGCAGAGCTGCAACTTTGTAATTGGTGCTAGTTAGCCAAACTGCATCTAAAAGATTAATGACTGAAATTTCAACACTTGAATAAGTCTTATCAGTCTCAATCGATAAGCCCAGGAGGATCTTCTGATGTAGCTGAGAGAACAAGTATCTTTAACAGCAGTTGCAGACTTTTTATATCACAGCCTAGAGATGCTATGGGTGACAAATTTAAGGATAAAATATTTAAATCCAGACTTTTAGGCCTGTTCTTTTTATGATGAACTGCTGTTCACAGCAGCTATAGGACCTCTTCAGTGAGTAACTGCTTCTCAGTGTCAGGAAGGGATTTACAGTCCAGAGCTTAATAATACCAATGCAGGCTAGTAATCAGTTGACTTGTTCAGTTCCGACAATAAAAACCCCCAGCTATTATGAATGTGATGATCAATCATATTTAAGTGTCATACAACTACTGAGCATAAATTATAGTGTGTCTCACTTTTCAACCAGGAAAAAGAATAACCTGGTAAAGGATCCATTCATTTCAAAGAGAGACTTCAGGGATGCTGTTTTCCTATGGAGTGCTGTGGATGAAGAGACTGTCACCGTAGTATATGCAGGAACCCTAAAGCCAGCACATTTTAGATTAATGTGAAAAACTCATCACTAGTGCCATGTTTTGTACATTTTATAAATTTCACAAAGTGATGGTATCTAATTTGCATTGTTGCTTTAATCCTGCCACCCTTCAGGCCATTACACGGATGTTTCATGTGGACAATCCACAGCATCTTCAAAATTTTATGACAACAGTTCTTGCAGTTCATCAAGCACCTCTTCAACCTGTAGTTTGAATCTATCAGGCTGGGTTTTTTTCCAGGGAAAATTTGATAAAAAACCAAGTCTTTCTTTTCCCAGCTAGACAAAACATACTGCTGGAAAAGAATGGTTATGAAAACTTAGATTTGTGCAAAAATAAATAATTTTGTGTGTGTCTTCATTGAATCATGATCCAGAAATTTAAAGATTTCTCTTTCCATTTTCCAAAAATGTTTACTAATTCTAAGTGCTTATGATTCATTTGACTGACTTGGTTGTTTTCTTTCTTTTCATCTCTTCCTTCTTAAGCAATATGTGAATTTAACAACAGCTGTGCTCCCACCGAGCTCCCAGTCAATAACATTTCAGTGATTTTGAAGTAAAGCAAACCGGCCTGTGTGCTCTCACAGTGACCTGGTGTCCTGGTTTTGGCTGGGATGGAGTTAACTTTCTTTCTAGTAGCTGGTATAGTGTTATGTCTTGGGTTCAGTATGAGAAGAATGTTGATAATGTTTAGACTAAAAGTCAAGGATTTTTCAGCTTCTCATGCCCAGCCAGCAAGAAGGGGGGGGGAGTGAGTGAGCAGCTGCATGGTGCTTAGCTGCTGCCTGGGGTTAAACCACAACACCTGGGAGCAGTACTAATAGGAGCAAAAAATATATTCAGCTATCATCTGAAATGTGCTTTAATTATGTGTGTTACAACAGCTCCAAGCAGCACTGATTCACTAAACCAATTTTAGCCGGTGCTGAAATCTCTGGGTCTGTCTTATTGCAAAGGAGAGCTTTTGTACAACTTGGGACATTTGCAGAGAACGTTCCAGTTGTTCTGCTTTAAACAAAGCTGTTCTTACAACTGCAGTCACTGAAAGAGACACTCCTGGCTTGCACTATCAAGTTTGCAATCAATTTACAGACTTGTTTCATTAAAGCACATTGAATAAGAGTTACATGTTCAAGAACTGTGCACATGTTGCCTGAACCTAGCTGATCCTCAGTAATATGTGATATGGTTTGGTCAACTTTTGCCACTCAGAAATTTATGGTGAGAAATAGGGGAAATTTAGTAGTAAGTAGAGAAGGAGCAACTCCACCACAGGCAGAAATTGGAAGACTGAATTTTATCACATGGTGAATAAAGAACTGCTTTTATGGCATTATTCCTTTGAAAGAGAAGCTTCCACTTTTATCTGTATCTATTCATCAGCCAAAGTGCTGTCCATGGGGTAGAAAATCACAAACTCCTCCTAATACTGCAGACGGTGATGAGAATGGATGTGGATACCCAGCAGATGACACCATTGTGTGCCAGCATTACTAGAAAGTGTGTCAGGAACGACTGCAGCCATCAGAGCAGTAAATGCACTACGCTTGGTAAAAGAGCAAATTACGACAAGTTAAAATGAATTTAGAGACTCAAAGAGAAAACTAAAAGAGCAAGCCCCTTCTGTTTGGATCATAGCCGGTTTCTTGTCTGCAAGGGCAATTAACTGAATGCTGAGAGCGAAGAGAGATTCAGGATTCATTTTCAGCTCTGCTACCCCGCATGCATTCTGTTGTAGCTTTGGTTCTCTTGAGAGGTCATGGACACACTCAGTTCTTTAAAAGGGACTGTCAGGCCATACTGCACATATGCATGTACTTTGAAAAAATGCTTTTCATGTCCTTGAATGAATAAAGCAAGTTTTTTCCAGTCCAACATCTGTGCAATATCTGATGCATGAAAAAATGAGTTAGAACTAAAAATACTAGCACTACCTTAAGGACTTTGATGAAAACAGCAAACTCCCAGAGTCTAATTGTACCACTATTGAAAATACTCATATACAAAGTTCTATAATTTAACCAGTCTAAACTACCTATTTTTATCCACATAGTGGATCCTTACAAAAGCCTTCAGAAAAGCTAGTCTAAACCTTTTCGTCCATCCTTTAAGTTTTGTAGTGAAAGAATGTTAGAAGTATCTCAAAAGGCAAGGCATATCTTGACGTGATTTCCAAAATTAATTGAGTTTGGATCTCAAGCCTGAGTTTGGAATCAACTATGTATTTCACCTCCTATCATTGTGTCTCTACCTCAATTCTTTGCATCATACGAAAAAGCAGTATTATTAGGACAGTGTTAGTTAGATAAGACTAAAACATACTAAGTTTTTAAAGATTACCGTTTAGCTGAATTTATGCTCTTTCCATCCTTGCTGATATAGCCCCTAATTGTCCATCAGCCTCATAGGAATTGGATTACTTCACTTTGCTTCTGTCATTCCTCCCGATAATTTTATCCCATATGTTTCATTTTTAATCTTGTATGTAGTCCCATAGGAGGCTCATCTATCTACAGTCAGCATGTCTGCCTTTGCAAGGTGGGTCCATAGACATTTCTACCTGTCCAACTAAGATTATAAGCAAATTTGCTTTGTCAGATTTGAACTTCACTTTTCAGAGACATTGCTAAGGAGTAAAAACAGAATCAGCTCGTCTGATGCAAAGAACTTTCCTGGCTTGTTTCTTTGCTGTTTTAGCATTCTTTCATTAGTTTTTCTTGGCCATAAAAGCTCCTGTAAACATTGTGAAAGGGAAAAAGTGTTTTTGCATATGGACATATGCTCCATACCTGTAATGAAATAATAGAGCAGAATTCCTACAAATGTTCTGCAGAAAACCAGTCATTTGCAATGTGTGCCAGTAGAGGAAATAAAAACTATTCTCTTGCTTTGAACATCTTGTCTAAATGAGTGATTTACAAGACTATAAATGTAACTGCATTATTGCAAAAAAAAAAAATCCCAGAAGAAAAGCCATAAATCTGAGATCAACTTTGCAGATTCGTAACAAGATTTGGCTTGCCAATTGCTCAAAGATTTTACTGTAATTGTGTGTAGTAAGTGTTCTTAGTAGTTGTACCTCTCTGATATGTAAGGGGACACTTCCCCATTGCTCAGCTGCCTTCGGCATCAGAAGTGGCTTTCCCCATGCTCCAGCTGGAAGTCCTCTCTTCACAGGAGATTTACATTTCCCCCAGCCAGGAGCACCCAAGTACCACTTCTCTGTCCATCCTCGGCCACACTGCAGGGTTCTGCTACTTAATGCTCACACCTTTGAGGAAACAGTCTACCAGGAAAGGTACATTACTACATTTCTTTCTGGCCAGCAATGTGTTCTGCAGATGATAAGAAAGAGAGAAGAAAAACAAGCAGAAACTTTAAGCTGTCTCTTCTAAGTTTCAGTGGTGGTAAGCCATTTGTAGCTAACACTAATACAACAAAAAGAATTAAAATGACATACAATGCACTTTAAAATGAAAAATGAAAATACTCTGTCGCATGCTGTGGTTGTAGTTTTATCAGGCCTTTCTAATTTGAAACTTATTCTGCTATAGAGGAAATGTCTTCCCCTATTTTCTCAGAATCCTGGCTGATGGAAGACATCTCAGTTGGTGTTGTCTGCCAAAAGGGTTATTTTCCATGCAGAAATCATACAACATGCCTCCCATGGGCATTTCATTGTCATAGCATAAATGGCTGTGAGAATGCTGCAGATGAAGAGAACTGTGCTGAGTACTGCAACATCTGTAAGTATACAGAAACAAAAGCTGGTTGTGGGATGTGCTCCTCCAGCTAATACACACTGAATCACTAATAGTCGGCAGATGATCCACAAGCCTGACAAGTCTGGAATTTTCAATGTAATTGAGTATTTTCTTTTCTTCAATGAATGAGGGAATTGCACCATGCTGGTCAGCAAAGAAAACTGACAGTGTGTCTAAAGGTAGACTCCAGTGGTGAGATTCCTGTAGAATGCCTCTTATACTATCCTCTGCTGTGGACAGTGGGTAATCACTGCATATCTGTCTGGGGAATCCTTCAAAGTGGTTGCACAAACTCCTGCACATAAGTAGGAGTACTTATGCTCAGTAAGGCTTTCTACCAGTAGAAGTGAAGAATTCTTATTCTATGATGTTTTCAAGTGTTGTAAGAGTCTTAGATATATACGTATGTTGGTATATGTGCATAACCACATACGCACTTGGTGGTGATCACACTACCATTCCTCTCTCCAAAAGAGCAATGAGGAAGTTGGATCAATGAGACCAATCTCCTTTTTTGGCTAATAAATGATCCCTATTTTGGACCATGATTCCCTTTACATCATGTTTGACTTCTGTGACTCTGAAGCTTGTTGGAAGATAATGTGTCAACTCCACTGTCATCTCCTGCTTTGTATCCTCCCTCCCCACCTGCCTCCTGGTGAAGTTCTTGCATCTCTTTCGCTTCCTTTTCTTCTTTCCAGGTATTTCAAATCATCCTCTTGTGCCTCTTTCCTTTTTCATTACCACCACACCTCAGCTACCACCTCTGGATGTGGTCATTTGTGTTTATGACTTTCCACATTGCACCTCTCCTGTTTACCATTCACCTATGTACCAGTGCTCTTACTAGCTCCAAGCTGCACTCTGGTGTACTAACACTGATTGCCCCAAAGGCTGATATTCTCCACATGTAATAGACATTCCTACCTTCTGCCAATTTATTAAAAAGAAAAAAAAAAGTCTATCTCTCTGCCATGCTTATAGTCTGGTATGCCTCTGATACTCAATTTACATGAGATTTCTTAATTTGGGCTTATAGTTGCTGCTCATAATCAGCAGAAAAGACAATAAAACCAATCTGTTTGAAGACTTCCTTTTGGTTCCATCCCATATAAGAAAACACACGTACCCCACAGAAAATTGGCACTAATGTTCTGGTTTTCATTAAAAGCTGACAGACAATTTAAAGTACAGCTGACAAAGGTTAACACCTCTTATAGGAGATAATAGTGGATGGGCAAGTTTCTTTGATATGGTTCATGGAAAGCCTAATTATCTGGCTTTATCAGAAGAATTCTAACAATCTTAATGCCATTATTAATATCCTTAAACTATGTTACACTTCTAAGGTTTTTCACTGCATACATATATTTACTAGAATTATAGAGATATCTGGAATTTTAGATGCACTCAGGGATCTCCTTTACTTTCCCAGAGCTTTTTGAATGCATACCGGAGCAGAGCAGCGTAATGCAATGTGGAACTTACTTGTTAGTGCCAGGTTGCAGCTTTATAAAGTTGCAGGAAAATGGTAATTACATTTCTGGAAACTTTTGGAAAGTCAGTATTTGTTTTCATCCCACTCAGGAACAAAAAAGAAAGGTTTCTCTATTAAACATTAAAAGAAAAATTAAAATCTTGAAATGTTTTATGTTGATCCCTTCTAAAATATTTCTTCCTGCCTACTAACAAAGAGTCATAAACCCAAAAGGCTCAGCTCAAAGTATTACAGCTCTGGGACAGCTCTACAGATGGACTGCCAAGTTCAGGTACCCCAAAAGCCCTTTCTTTAAACCCCAGAAAGCAAGGACAGTGTCTTGGTAAGCAAGAGGCAAGTTTAGATGCCGTGTTCCCTCTGGTCTGCACTGAAATCAAAGCATCCAATTTCTCGGTGAAGTGTAGTGACTTAAAGAAGTTTGCATTCTCCAGTGGAAACTGTTCCATCAGCAGTTTCTCAGATGTTCTCATTTGTATGTATACATAAATTTATACGTACATCAAGTACATGTTGTGTTTCAGTTACCCTTGTTGTAGCTTATGGACAGTAGGATATTAAACTTGATTTATGCTTAACTTACGTTTGCTTTCATTACATGTAAAGCACTGCAGTCCTAGGAAGTGCAGCATCAGCATTTTATAGCCTTCCTGATAAGTGAACCTTACTAAGGTAATTTGGGGCTGTTGCATCTGGATATCCAATCCCTTTCTAAAAAGAGGTCTCAGAATGACACTCCATCGGATCAGATGTACTTGGTGGGTCGTATGTAAGATATTCACCCAAGAACTCCTTTTCCCAGGTCTGCACCAATACCCAGAAGGTTGCAGCTGCATAGAAACAAAACTAGAATGTGCTGCTGTTAATTTAAAGTCCGTTCCACTTAGTTCAAGTAACGTAACCCTCCTGTAAGTAGAGTTCCCTTTGCTCTCCAGCATAAAGCTGTTTTACAAACAAAAAGATACCTAAGCACACTTTGCATAGTGCTATACTACCACGTAAAGGCCCCCTGCATTCAGAGACTGCAGAAAAGACCCACTATAGATATTTACTATGGGATTTACTAGTATGTAGTGAATGCTGTGAGCATTTTGCTACAAGGCCCACTTCAGTGTGGAATTCATCTGACAAAATATGTGTCAACGCTGTAAACCAGTCATCTAATACAGGTCATACGAACTGCACACAGAACATGTTTACTTCTCTTCTCTAAAGAGAGCTTGGGGTGTTAGCTGAGATGTGCATTTTGCACTGTAGATGTTTACAATTAGGTGAGTTGAATGCTATTTGGGTTCTTCATTCCTATTGCTTAAAGCCTGTCAGCCCCAGGCCACCCACTCAAGATCACTGGTCATGCAGCCAGCATTGGGTAATGAGCACCCACCAAATATTGCTGAAGTTACCAAAGCAGGAATTTCAGGATTATTGTTCTTAATGATGACTGACAGCTCCCTATTTCATCAACTCCAGTCCTACAGGTTGTCAAAATTTATATATGGCTGAATACTTACTAATATGAGAAATTCTCAAAGAGCTGTCTGGATCACCTAAGGAAAACATTTAAAAGAAGCCAGTCTTAAAACTCGACAATGAAGTTTGCTGGCCTTCAGCTAGCTTGTTCAAGCAGTCAAGTACATTTCCTTTCCAAACAGACCAAAGGGAGGCCTGTCTTCTCCCAGCTAATCCCAGCAGGGCATGCAAGGTTCAGGTCAGGATTTAGACAATCGAGACAGATGACAAAGAAACTGAGGTTACCTGGACTTCCAAGGCAAGGTAATGCACCCAATGTACTGCACCCAGTGTAACGTAATGAGATGTGCCCAAAGTCCTTTCCGAGCTCTGGCCCTATGTTAGTGGCACCCAGATTATGATTTTTTTCCTGATTTTTTTTTTTTTTTCTGATTTTTGACAGTTGCAACACTGACTAGTTAGGACGTAATTTAAACATCAGTTACCAATCACTTTTAGGTCACTCACACACAAACAGATCCATGCTTTTCCAGATGACGTTTTCAGCAAGTCTACAAAGGTGAAGAAAGTGTGAGTATCTTGACAGTTTATTACATTATTACATGAGTCCTGGAGTATATAGAATGAACAAAATCAACATACAGTCACCTGCACGATCACTTTTTTAACAGTAGAGCACAGCATTTGCCATTGAAATTCATGTTTTGATCATGTTGCTCTTCCAGTGTAGCCAGATGTGCGCAGATGCAGGCAGTTTTATATGCAGTACACAGAGCTCTAGTCTTGCTCCTTGCCACAGAAAAATAAGTAAGCAGAAAATAAGTCTGTCTAATAAGAAATGCCACCATTTTGTCATGAAATTGCACCTTACTGTTTAAAAGGTTAAATAAAGCAACTTTTTAACTTTTTCTCTTTTTTCTTTCTTTTTTGATGCTAAGCTACCATGAAATCAATTGCAAAATTATGCAAGTAGCTGTACATGTGGCAAGTTCTCCTGTGTAGTCAGTCCTCTCACAGACCACTAGTACTACTTTTTTCAAGCTGGGTGGTGTCTTCCATGTTCTTTACATAGTAGGATGGCCTTTTTATTGGAATTTGACTTGGTGAGCTTTCAATACAGCGTCCTCCAAGTTCCTGTAGGAACTAGTCTGACCTTGATCGAGTTATGAAGAAGGAAGGCGTTCATATATATTACACTGTCAGGTAGAATGACTTGTGTCCTTTTAAAATATGGCTGTCGTTAATAATAAAAAAAACCCAAGCAGCCCAATACCTCAGATAAATTCTTATAGGATTAAGGCATACAGTCAAAGCTAGCACATACGAAGTCTACATAAGAAAATAGGGACAGCTCCAAGGGTAAGAATTCATACACCAGACTTAAGATAAATCCTCATAAAACCTCGAAGTACATAGTATTTGAGTTTAGCTCTTGCTTCTGACTGGATGGCGTATGCCTTTTATAGAACAGTTCCTAAAGGCAGCTCAAACTGCCTTCCATCCAAAAGCGGTTAGCAGCCTGCAAGAACAACAGTCATGTGAAAGGACTGCATCGTCTGAAGAGAGGGCAGAGTGCTAGAGCCAATTTTATACAAACAAAATATACATGCTAGTAGTTTTCAGCTGAGTCACATCAGCAGGTGCAATGTATGTTAGCGTGAGCATGCCAAGAAGGATGGCTAATTATGGTTCACATTTAATAAAATTCAAAATAATAGACCTGTAGCCACGAACAGTATTGGCTTTTCTCCCCAGCCTCCAGTGCTTTCTATTTTGTTTCTTATTTTTTATTCCCTATGATCTTCTATTCCAAAAGCATAATCAAGAAATGGGACATGACACACCCTGGAGACAGACACATACACAATAGTCTCAAAGAATTCATTAGAAGGTTCTGTTCTGGAGGAAAATATTGAATCTGACTTCAGTGGTGTTACATCAGGCATTAATTTCATAGTGTGCTTAAAGTGCCTGAAGGGGCTAAATATGGGATTATAAAACATTTGCATTTCTAAGGAGTTAATGAATCATGATTATCCTGTCTTTCTTAGCTTACCTGTACCGGATTTCTACAACACACTTGTATTCAGACAATATCAAGGAAGGCATTCTTTGGACTATGCAAACTTCAAAAATTGTGAGTACATTATTGCCCTGTTTTGCCTTGTTAAATAACTGATTGTCTCTTGGGAATCACAGAGCAAACAGCCTTCCACAATACAGGAAATGGCATCTGAACTTCAGCCCTTCAAAATCTCATCCAACCACTATTCCGCATATTCCAGTAGCTCGAGAAAGATGTGAGCACTTCATGAATTTTAACACCTGCTGTGACTCTAAATGCACACTGAGGCCAAGACAAACTGCTGAACTTCTTTTTGTGTCATTACCCACCCATTAGAAACTTCATTTACTATGTGTACCTCACACTGCCTCATTAGTTGATGTTCACAAACCATATTGGCCAAATTTTTCAGCATTACAGCATTATTAGGCACCCAGGTACCCCTACCACTTCCAACAGCTGACACAAGCTCAGTGCCTTTGAAAATCAGGCTAATCTTTCCGGATCCTTATCAGGTTTTGAATAACAAGCTACAGGTATTGACATTTTGGTAGATTAGTGCATATAAATGCAAAGCATTTTTACCACGTCTGTCTTGGTCTAAAAAGCATACTTATAAGTCCTAGGCAAAAGTTGTCCATTGCATCATAGCAAAACATATGCACCCCAGTGCAGTGCAAAACTATTCACAAAAACACGTTTTTAATGCTTTCCCCAGCATCATTCCAACTATGTAATATTAAAAAAGTTTAAATAAATAGCTACGGCCCTTGCAGTGCCAGGCTTTTATGAGATAGAAACCTTAAAACACTTCCACTTGGCATTTTAAAATCAAATATTGCTTGTCACAGTTCTTTAACTTTCTGGTTGTTCTCATCAATTGACTGAAAGGTTTCTGTTTCATCTCTTTAAAAGTAGTCTATCGGGTTTTAGGTAGTACTATTTTAGTTTCTGTGTTATATATTTTGTCAACAGGTATCTCAGTCCTAAATGTATCCCTAGTTTGAAATCTGGAGTACTCAGAGATCTACACAAATTGACGTGGCTGTGAGTGCCTATTTTCTCCCTGTCTGTAAAAGCACTATTCATCTCTGGCAGTGCTTGTGTTTATGGCATTGATCGAAAAAGAAAGGAACAAGGCAGTAAAGCTGTATCTGCCAATGACATTCTGCACCAAAAATTTGGAATGACTGCTGAAGCTTGCAACTCCTTATCACACAGGTTATGTTTCAACTTCTGGAGATAATATCTAGGTCTAGTTATTTTGGATTTGCAGAGGAAAAGCTCCCTAATGATTTGCCCATCTCAGCCATTTTTTCATTGTTTCTTTACAAGGATTGTTGATATAGTAAACTATTATTTCTTTCCAGAATTTTAGATTATAACCCAATGGTGAAAATTTCACAGCAGATACTTACTGGGCTAAAGTCTTTGGTTTTTTTTAGTAAGTATTGCTCTTGCACATTTTCCTATTGGTATTCTTCAATATCCAAGTAGCTTTCCTTTCTATCTTTTTGGTTTTCCTCCAAGTTCTTTTCTTTAAGACTTTCAAACATCTTCTTCATGAAGGAATCATACTTGTCAACTCCCCATGCTTATCACACCTGGATCCAAATTTGGATTTGGATTTCTCATAGGCATCTTCCATGGTAGGACTATCTTTACTATGTTTCTGTTAAAACTGAAACACATTCTTGAAGTTGTAAAACTGTTTAGAATTGTATCTCTTTTCTCAGAATGCCTACTGGGACCTCATGATCTAAACTGGAAAACCTTGGATACAACCAGCAGACACCTAGCATCTCCTTTTAGAAAACTGAAAGAGTATTTAGGTACTTGGACAATTTCCCATACAGATATCACTGTGATGACTGTAACAGAAAATTCCGTATAAGGCAGAGCTTACAGTATGTGGGAGGGAGATGTGAAGTCCTATAAGCATTTTCCATCACTCTCACCAAGTAAACCAGCACTTGAAAAGTATAATCTTGGTTTCTTAGAAAAGCTAGCAGCTGATTTTAGTAGTATCCTGGGAAATAAATTATTTCGTTTTGCTAGCAGAAAATTAAGTTTTTGCTGCTACTCCCTTGGCTCAGGGCAAAGAAGATGAAAAACTTTGTGTCTTTAATGATTCATTGACTCAGCTGTTTCAGCCAAGCTCATGGCAGGCAGCTGCTGGCATCAGAGCTGGCACCAGTAGCCTTCGGACCAGTCTCCGCAGAGTGAGCACTGAAGCAATGGATGGAACAGGAGCTGAAATATGTTTCCACCCTTACCAGCTCCCATGGCAAAGAGTTTGAGGAAGGTCATAGCATGTGTGGAAAACCTACAGTAACCGTACTGAGGATGTAAATTATTTAATAAACACATTTTTTTTCTGAGTCATTAAATTCAGCATATTTCTTGGTCATTCAATGAATCCATTGCATATAAATAAAATGCATTAAGCTAGTATCAAAAGGAACTCTTTGTGCTATATTTTGCTACTGGTAACTTAAAAAATCTTTTTTCTTGTGTAGTTCCTGTAAAACCTAAATTTACTTTAAATTTCAAAGCAATGTAACTAAACCTACTCTTGAATTCTTCTCTCAAAAGTTTACATTTGCATATCTTTCTTACACTTGCATATTGTGTTATGAAGTATGGTAAAACATCTTGGTTTCTAACCATGTTTTAATTTATGAAGATCGATGGTAAGCAATTCACTCGAGACTCTTCCCAAGCAGATCTGTACTCAAATGCTTCTTATTAACTGGATGTAAGTAAATTATGCAAAATTTCATATGATAAATGAATACATCTTTTTCTGTGAAGATAAAAATTAATCATTTTTTCTGTTAGACCAAGCCACTTCTTTTTTAAAGGTGTGACATTCTAAAAAAAGTGCAACCTTGCCAAAGTTGAACCTTACAGTGTTTCAAATGACTGTCTAAAAAATACCATGGTCCTCTGCCAACATAAATCTTTAGAGCTGCTTCTTGTTCTCATGACTCTCATGAGTTTAGCAAAATTCTGTCTTTCACTTCAGTTTTCCAGTGAAAATGAAATCGGTTACTGTGAATGCATGTTTATCCGAAGTATAACTTAAAATATGTAGATAACTGTTGCAATTAAATGTAAAATCTCCACCTAGTTGTCTCTATTTATTCTGGTACACACATTACACATAAGAAATGCCAATGTATTAGCCTATTATTGCTGAAATGGCTGGTGAGCTGGGCCATAAATGGAGACAAAATTACAACAAAGAAAAGGGTATAATTTGCTTTATTTCATATTTACATTCATATTCAAAACTAGGTAATTAATTTGTGCTAATTTTGTAAGAAATAAATAAAAGAAGGTCAAAAAAAAAGATGACTAGCCCAGAGCCTAAATTCCTTCCTGCAAAACTATTACACAGCACATGAATAAAAACACTTTCCTTACTGTTATTCAGGGATTTTGAAGGCAGTCATATTAAGGCCCTAACTAATACCATCTTCCTGGAATGCGATGCACTCACAATATTGTAAGTAAAAGATGTATGAAAATAAGGCAACAAACCCCTTTTGACTATGCATGACTCTCAGTCCTCACACAGGATTTGTCTCAATGTATTAAGCCTCATCAGGACAGTTGTGCTATTGTCAAGGAGGTACTCTTTACAATTAAGTGAATTATTGTATGCACAGTCACGTGGCACATTTTGGCAATTGTCACGATCACTTGTTTCAACAAACAGAATAAGAAACAGGCATACTGTATTATTTCTGCCTTGTGATCAGATCATGAGCACCAGGGTGCTTTTTAAACTCCACTAACTCCTGGGACTTGCAATCTGATCACGAAGCAGAAATACTATAGTATGCCTGTATCTCAGCCTGCAGACATTTTTTTCTTGTTGAATCCATTCCTCCTTCAGACTGGGTTTCTCCTTTGCACGAAACCTGAGCAAAACATTTTGTTGCTGTTAAAATTGAGCATATTGGTATAAAGTAATAACTCAAATTTCTCATTTTTTTATATTCAGCTATATCTCCTACAACACACAGGACAAGAAAAGCAGAATCTGAAGGAGGATCATGTTCACGAATAAAAATTCTACAGGTTAAGAAATATAAAATGCTCCTTGGTGTTATAGACGTGGTGTCTTACCAGTGAGGAACAGGAATTCCCCGCAGTGGGACTGTATCAATTGCAGCAACAGCAAAAGCAAAAAAGGCTAAATTTGAACATGTAAAATTTCTGTCTGGATAGCAAATGCCAGAGACTTTAATCAAACAAAACTCCATATTTCTCTTTTACTTTGTAATTTGCTTGGTTTTAATTAAAACTAAGGAAAGTTTTACTTAACTAACTACTTGGTCTTGTGTAGGTTTCTTTTGCACTGACTACAGTGACACACCTTGTTACAGCTTGGAAAAATTAACCAGGGTCCTGTGTAACTTCTAACACAAGTAGAAAAATAAAAAGCCAAGTAGTCATACTGAAACATTAAATTAGCACTCTGTATTAAGTTGAATCATTAAGTACTTATTCTACTATATATTTTGCTTTACATGTTTCTTCATGGAAATCAATACACTTGCTGCCTGCGAGCACCTTTTCCTCATTAAAAGATTTGGGGGAATTGTGAGCTTTCTAAAATATATTCTTAAATTACAAAGTGCGAGCTATTACATGCCTGCAATCTGTGAGCGTACTGCACCTTTCCTGCCGAAGGGGAGGCAGGAGGCCACGCAGAACCAAAGGCAGAAGGACAGGAAGGTACCCCAGCAAGCGGGAGCTGTGGGTAGTGCTTAGGGCAGTGTCACAGGGGTGGGGGGAAGCTTATTCCAAGACTTTCCAGCTTTTACAACAGACATAGTTGTATGGGCTGAAAAACAAGTCCCAGTGACCGTCAGGCTCCCTCCTTTCTGGCACACGAGTGCCCAGCTTCACCCGGCTCCTCTGGAGCCAATATCACGTTTTTCAGTTGCTCCAGCTCACACACTGAGAGTACCTACAGTCCCTGTACAGCCTATGCAAAGATAGCTGGGGCAGCATCTCTGTGCTTTGGAGGAGACCCAGCCTCTCCCAGGAGCTCTCTGGGGAACTTAGGCACCTACTTTAAGATCCGAGACTGCCACTTGCCCCGGGGATAAGCGTGTATGAGTTAGGCTCATCTGCATACAAAGTAGTCACACTGCAACTGGGTTTTGGTTGCCTCATGCATGACATGTTTAGGCAGAAACACAAAAAACAGCTGCAGAAGGTGTAGAAGAGGAAAAGAGAAGAGAAAGCTTGAAGGAGAAGGGGAGCTGTTAGTGACGGGAGTGACATGAGTGATTGAAAGAGGCTGCTACTGGCTGTGGAAGGAGAGTAGCAAATAAGGTTATTTGTTAAAGACATTGATTTGCTGGAATGGTAAAAACTCATTCACTAATACCGATCTTCAGTGTTGAATTTACTGTGGGATATTTTTCTTTTTTTTTTAATTTGTTTTTCCATGTTCTGCCTATATTAAATGTGAAAGCTTCACATCTATGTAATTAGGCTTTGATTCATCTCACCTCTCAGCAATTATTAAGTTCATAAATTATAGAGAGACCCTCAGGCAACCAGGTTCCCAAATTAGATACCTCAGCTGAATTAGTTATGATGAATCAGGGCTAAAACGATCCATGTTTAGCAATCATCAAACATCAGTGCCTGTACTGACTGGCTTCAAAGTGACTTACGGATAAAATCAGAGCAAGGGAGTATTGGGTGAACTGAAGTAATGATAAAAGCTAATTTTGCTGCTATTAAAATTTTAAGCAGGATAGCATGTCTCCTCAGCTATAAAATGGAGAAAATCTGATTCTTAGAGTTCTTAAAGTTTGTGTAGTGAAAGGGATGGGTGCAATACTAAGGATGAATCCGATTGCTTTTGTTATCTGTATTTCTTGAAGGGATCTGTCCAGTAACATGATTACAGAATTACCACATTATCTTTTTAAAGATATGAAGTATTTACAAAAGCTTTAAGTTATAAAGGAGAATTCCCAACTGAATTTAAAAATGTACTAATTTAGCTTGTCTTTTTCCTGAAATAAAATAAGAAACAGTTTTTCTTTCTTTTAGCAATCTCTTTCAATCCACTCTCTCACCAATCTGAGATTCATCAGTTACAAAAGGTGTGTGAAGTATTGATTGCCATTCTGTAAGAGGCTGAATGTAGTTCTGATTTCTATTCCTTCAATACCCTAAGGTAGCAGGCCAAAATACACAAATTACAGCCATACAGTTTGCTCAGTTTTACTGCTATTCACAAATGATAATCTTAGGAGCAATCAAAACACATACCTTAAGAACAAATTATACAAGTACAGCTAGGCCACCTGGGCAGATAAGGACATAAATAAATGGTAACAAGTATTTTAGAATCTCTATAAACTCTTCTTTGGGGTGGTTTATAAAATACTTCACAGGGCTGAGGATTCAGCCACTTTTTTTTTTTTTTTAATTAAGTATTTCACACAAAGCTTGAATTCAGAAGTTTTCTTATTTCTTCTTTAATTTGCAAAGATTCACCCTCATCTAAAAGAATATCTTATAATTTCATTGGATTCAAGGTCGAAAAGCGAGACTACAACATCTTTTTTAAAACTGTCACTCTGTGCCACATGCCTTTTTTTTAAAAACCCGACCAAAAGAAGAACCAAATGTTATTTTTAAATTCACACTATTTTTTGTTAAGCAAAAGGAAAACATCCTGACTTAATCTGATTAATCCGAACAGCTTTCCTGCAACTCATTGTTTGATATTTTTCTCCTGTGCTACACAGTGAAAAACACTGTGAGGAAGTCAACACACAGGGTAATATTCAGTTTCTTTTTGTAGACCTCCCTAAGTGTCCAAGGGTAACCAGGTGATCAATGTGTCTTAAGTCATTACAGTAAGGGCAAAATTTAGGCAATCGGTTCAGTTGCCCACAGGTCAGATGTCTAGTGCTATCTGACATCCCTACAGCATCTCCACTCCAGAAAGCCTTTGGTCTCTCACGGGTCCCGTGTCATGTCAGCCCGCCCACATGGATGTCTCAGATACCACAGGACATGCCAAATAATACTAGATGGAGTATTAGTCTGGCAAGCCGTTCAGCAAACCAAAAGCTAGTCTAGGTTGAGATAAGCCTTTCCCTAGATCCCAGTGACTGTGTTCACCGCTGCCTTATTCAGTTGCCCATGTACCGGAGTCTGGTGCTGTTGGAGATGCCCTTAGGTATCTATCCCACCTGGCTGTCACCTGCTAATCCATAAGGCCATAGGTCTCTTGCAGGTCTTGTGTCTTATCATGCAGCTCTACATGTGCATCTAAAACGGGTGTCTCCTGGGCACCTCAAATGGTTTTTGATGGATAACTGAGTCATTCACACAGCAGCTGTGCCAGAATAACTTCCTTTTAGATTCTTTTTGAAGTTGCATTACAGCTCTTTGTTTCATTATTCACAGAATTAAATGCAGCGCATATCAATATTCTAGTCCATAAGCCACCACAGGAACAAGACAGTAATCATAAGACAGGACATTGTTTTGAAATATGGATGGAGACGTGCTCTGCTGCTATATAAACCTTGAGCAGCAAGGGAAAGTGTACTTATTTCAATCTGAGAGCCATGATAGATATGGTACTGCCAATGTAATAGTACCACCTGCCTGTCAAAATGATTGTCTGACCTATGTTTCCAACTGTGAACATGCAACGCAGGACAAAGAATGTAAGACAGACATAATGTCACACACTCCCCCCCCAAATCTATGTGGGCTAGAATTAACTGGAACAAAGTGATTTCAGCAATCATTCATTTTTCCAGAAGCCTTGCTGACAGGATGACAGGTGTTTTATTTCATGGGATAGACAGTATATAATCCAAAAAAGAGGTTTTAAAGTTTAAAATCTCAGGGGAAAAAAATGCTTCTTGGCTGGGGCCAGGACAAGAGCCAAACCAAATCCTGAAATAAAATTTGAAATCCTTGTCAAAAAGAATCTCCCCTGTGTCTTCCTAGAAGTGAAACAGATAATACAGCTGGGAACAGCTGAGGCAGGAACATCTACTAGGTTCTTTGGAAATACAGGAATCCCTGATCCCAGATTAGGTATCAAAGGCATGTCTGCCCTAGGACCAAAGCTCTGGAGTTTACAACTTGGGATTTAAACTTTTCCTATAATGGACATGAGCATTCTCATAGTCTTATTCATAGAATCATAGTATCCTAGAATGCTTTGGGTTGGAAGGGACCTTTAAAGGTCACCTAGTCCAACCCCCTGCCCTGGGCTGGGACATCTTCAGCTAGACCAGGTTGCTCAGAGCCCCATCCAACCTGACCTTGAACGTTTCCAGGGATGGGGCATCTACCACCTCTCTGGGCAACCTTGATACAGCCATAGGGGTAACACTGTTTGTGTTGGTCATAAGGCCTGGGTAGTTGCTACACACGCATTGTCACATCTGTCAGAGGTTCCACGCAGTTCTGTTTCTGGTACTCTTCACAGATGCAGAAGTCATTACCTACCTCTTCCACCGGGACTTTCAAATTCAGGCTTTCCTTTCCATCTTACCAGATGAGTATGTTCTTCCTAAACCATATTTGGAATCCTTGGGATCAGCTATTTTTCTCCTTTCGTCAAAATAATTTCAAAGGGGTATGACAACCCAAGTGCCTTTTATCTATGCAGATCACCTGACTTGGTATTTTTGTTATTTTTCTTTTTGGTTCAGTTGTGATGATTCCCTTTTCTAAAACATATATTTTGTACGCTGTCTTGCCATTGCTGTGAACCAGTTTCAGGTTATGCCAGCTGCATTGTATGAATGGAATGGGGTTTGTTTTTCAAGTTACTGGAGCACCATTGACAAGACTTCAGTTCCTGTCACTCTGCCAATATTTCACCCACCTTTCCCTAAAATATCATCTGTGCAGGTATTGTATCAAATCCATTTACATGCTATTGCCCAGCAGACGAGGTGAAAATGATACACTGCAGTCCAAGTATGGCAGCACCTGTACTGAGTGTCTACTGCAATGGACTCAATACTGCATATTTCTGTTAGCATTTTTGCCTCTGTGAGGTGGTTACAGTTGGCTTTGATTATGCTAATCAAATAACGTATTCCTGTGGCTTCTTTTCTTTTTCCATTATAGCCAAATGTGCAAAATAATGAAGTTTTTTCACTGTTTCTGGCCTTACTGGGTTTGCTGATCTTCCAGCACATGCACTCCTGACACTGTATTTGTAGACTGAAGGTCTGTTGGGATGCTGTAGAATGAAGCTCTGCTTTCAGACACTTCAGGAGATGCTTACTGAATATATTCAGTACACAAAATGTCCTTTCATGGCTCTATCACCATTAGGTTTTTTATCAGGTTGAACGCTTTTAAGGCTCTCAGTGCCAGTAATGGTTTTACTTGCATGCGTGTAATATTACGCAAACCTTTTCCTTCTACCAATCTTTAGTATCACATTTCCCTGATGTATGGAGTGTATGTCCTGCCCAGCCAGCAAGCCCCATTGAATCATGCCATGTCACGGACAGGGGAAGGGTGGTATTTCTCCATTATTTTGTTTCCAGGGTTCATTTTAATGGTTTTTGGCATTTCCTCAGGATCTGTTTGGACAGTCACATACACCCATTGTTGTCCTGTTCTCATTTGTATTACAGCAGAAGTCAAAATTTTGTACAATGTTTCTGCTTACAGGTGTCCCTGGTTGCCTGCCTCATACCTCTACGCCCTGTGCTTTCTTCTTGGTACACGACGTGAGCAAAGCGGGTTGCCCCATGGGACTCCATATGAATATTCTTCAGTGCTCTGCCCATCTCTTGCCTCGTGTAGGGCATTCTATATCTGCTGCAAGCATACCGCACCTGCTCTTGAGTATACCCTTGTCCTTTGGCTCTGTGCTCCTCTGTCACTCTTGGGGTGGGAGGGAGGAACATACCTGCACACTGAACACCCCTCTGTCTCATCACATGCATGTCATGACTGGTCCTAGTAAGTGTCTTTGGTCCCTAGGCTCCATTTATGTTAGTAAATGTAATTGTCTGGATTAACTAGCTCACAAGGGACAAAACAATGAAGCAGTATGGATAGCTGCTTACATCTGTGTCTCGGTCATCTTCATTTTACCAACGTGGATAGAACCTGAATGTTTTATGTGGTCTGGTAGCCCAATTTCTGCAAAAATAGATGAAATGTTTTGCTATTTTAAACAGAGAAAGGACACATTCTCCTCATTTTATTCCCTCCTTTCTAGATCATATCACATCATTTCTTTTTCTGTCTTTCACACTTCTTTTTCTGTCTGAAGTGGAGTAAATAAAACTGTTAGCTTACTTGGGAGTTACTGTAGCCTTAAGTTTATCAGGCAGAAGTAGAATACCTTATTCATGTGCACCACAATTGGGAAGCGAGTAAAGAAACAGAAAAGTGGTTATATTTTGGACATGAATAGAAGCCATATATGTTCATAGAGAAGATAGAACATATGCTGTATTGACATCTTAATTCGCTGTCATAAAGCATACCTTTTTCCTTCACAGTATGTCACAGCTACATGCCAGTAACACCAGTTGCCTCTGAACTACAATCCCTGAGCTGAGGCAAAGGGCTTTAGGAGTGCTGCACTTTCACACTTAATGCCAGCCAGGATATATACTCAAATGCCTCTTGCCTCTCTAAATAATTAAAATGCCATTCTTGATAACAAATCTTCAGGCTTATTTTTTTCTTCTGATTTTGGTATTTGTTGTGGTTTCGGTTTCAGCCCAG